>JASSUY010030842.1:0-39929 GCA_032466535.1 Forpus xanthops | reverse complement strand
TGTTATGTCTGTGGTGTTAATGAACTGATTAAGGTGGTATAAGCATCTACTGCGCATACTTCAAAGGCTGCCAGCAGCGATGAAGATTGTTGGAAGAAGTAAATGACCCCAGAGACCCCCACCACATTTCTGTACGCATGTGAGGAACTTTCTGGAAAATGATGTAATCCATGTGTAGTCTCATGAGTATGTATGTGTGTTTGGTAGCTATATAAGGACTGCTGGTGTGGCAATAAGTGGACGCACATTAGGAGGAGTTATCCCCCGTGTCTCCCGGTGCTGTAATAAAGAATACCTGCCTGTCAACTAGAAAACTTTGTTGGCAAGTTTGTTCTGGAGTTTTCTCTGAATCAGTCTGAAGGAGGAAAGAGGTTCTTGGAGCCAGGTTCGTTCCAAGCCTTTCTGCTTGAAATTGGGGTAGTCTTTGACATTTAGAAGAACACTCCAGTAAAAAGCTGGCGAGAGGAAGGAGAAGACCCTTGGAATGAGGGTGAGAGGCTGCTGTTTCCCTGAGGAGACCAGTGTTTTGTCCTTAAATTTTCACACTGCTGCAAGGTTTGCAGTTAATGACTCCTAGAGGGCCTGACTAAGCAGCAGAGCTTTACTTCTGCAAGTTGTTCAGAGGTGCTGAAGTGGTCATGCTGATCTCTGCAAGGGGCCCGGTGTGTATGGGCTGGAAGACTGGAAGGTAGGCTTGTGGATTTGCTTAGGAACTGGGAGCTCTTAAGTTTTTATTTAGCAATTAGAACACAAAGCTTGAGAACCACTGTGATCTTCAAAGCTGAGTCATGGATGAGAAAGATAACATTAACCATTAGGTTTGCAAAGAAAATAGCTGCAAAGAAAATACAGCTCCCCCCCCCAAACAGTTTATCCCAAGTGTGACATAGTTTATCCCAAGTGTTGCATCCCAGCTGTTCTGCTCGTACTATGTTCTTGCTATCCTTATTTGAGCTAAAAACTTTAAAAAGAAGAAACTGATGGTTTACCCAGGAGAATGCATCATAGAATTTCCTGGGTTTGGAAGAGACCCATGAGTCCAACTCCTGCCCCCACAAAGGGCAGGTGAAGTGAATGAAGTGGGAAGGGAAATCAAGGCAGTAATTTGCTGTGAAGAAGGAGTACCATTGGCCTTCACAAAGACAATTAGCTGTTGCTGTTTCTTCTGCTTCTCTAAAAACTGGAGGAAAATAACAGAATGTAGATATAAGTATGAAAGTAAAGTATGCAGTGACAGAATGTCAAGAACAGGAATTTATAGCTTAAGCCTGGCTGCTGCCTTCCCCATCAGGGGGAAAGTGGAATATATCACTTCTGGGGAGGGGGGGGGTATGTTGGTGGTGGGAAGTGCAGAGGATACACATAGATTTACTTTTAAGATCACATGTGAGCTAAGGAAGTGAACATTGGATGTGCCTGAAATACAGATCGTTTATCCTGATTGGAGACTGTGGTTTTAACATGATACTGTAGGAGAGCTTGGTGTGCCATGTTTTGTTTCAGCAGGATATTAAATGCTCCATTTGCTTTGAGTGGAGAAATTCCTGCTGATTTAATTTGATCTAATTGCAGTCTTAAAGGAACATTAGAAGAACAATTGTTTGTTTTCTTTACAATTGCTTTAGCTTACTCATTTAGCCATGAGCATTACATTCAGATGCAGACACAAGAGGTTTGATTTGCTTTTGGTGGGACAGATTTGCATCCAGGTAGGACAGTGCAAACTGCAAGGGCAACTGCTCTGCTGGGATGGTTTATTTTGGAGGAGGGAAAACAGCAGTGCAGAAGTGTTGTCTGTCATAGATGTTCTCAGTGGAAAAGCATTGCATCTTCCACAGAGCTGTGTGTGAAGATTGCTTCTCGACAGACTTGAAGATGTTGGGTAGGCTAGGAACCCAGGTTGCTATCTTTAGACTGTCCCTCATACCTGAGCTAGATCAGGTTTCCCTAAACTAAACTGCTTTGTGTACAGCCCCGGTTTTGGAGCTTAATTGTGTGTTTTGGGGCCTTTTATTATTTAATCATAGAATCTGTGACTAGTTTGGGTTGAAAGGGACATTAAAGCTCACCCAGTGCCACCCTTCTGCCACAGGCAGGGACACCTTCCACTAGAGCAGGTTGCTTCAAGCTCCATCCAACCTGGCCTTGAACACTGCCAGGGATGGGGCAGCCACAGCTTCTCTGAGCACCATGTGCCAGCGCCTCAGCACCCTTATAGAGAAGAGCTGCTGCCTGAGGGCTCATCTCAGTCTCCCCTCTGGCAAGGTGAAGCCATTCCCTTGTCCTGTCCTTGTGGGCCCTTGTAAGAAGTCCCTCTAACTTTCTTCAGGGTTCCCTTTAGGTACTGGAAGCTGCTGTAAGATCTCCCTCCGGGCTGCTATAAAGTCTCCCCGGAATGCCAAGTCTTTGAAAAAGCTTAAACCATGGCACTTGCTTATCTTCGTGCCTTCATTTTTCACCTGAGTTTGAAATGTAGGTCCTACTGTGTTCAAAGTACCAAGCCGCTGTGCTCTCAGGCTTAAGAAGTGGTGGCAGGATTATAGATGGCATTAGAGTTTTCTTATTTTCAAAGACAGTATTAACGTCACAACATTGTTTGTGCTATTGAATAAGACAAATGTGACCAGTGGTGCTTTGCAAAAGGAATGATTGAGATTAAAATCCAGCTTTATCTTCAGTAGTGCTATTGTGCCTTTTCTATTTATAGCTTAAAGCTTTTGTTGTTTCAGGTTGACATACAGGCAGGTCAGACAAGTTGCATATTTCTATGACTTAGTGATCATCGACTAAAGGAACAGTTTTAAAAGTCTGGTTTCCTCATCGTGTGTCCGAAGTATTAGAACTGGAGATCCAGGTAACCTTTTTAAAAGACAGTGGCCCGAAGAGTTCTACTTTAATGCCAGGTTTTAATTTAAGAGTGGATGTAGGAGCAGCATTAAAACTTACCTTGAGAAACAGAGGTTTGTTCCAAGTGGTATTGTTGGGCAAAGACTGTTCCTTATTCCTGTGCTCCAGGTATCTAGAAGACATAATATGGGTTGGCCTCAGGAGTCGCCTATTTTGACTTCAGCCAGACGTTCCTTGTTCTACATCTGGCTTCTGGTAGAGCATTAAAAGCAGGAATCACCGAAGCTCCTGTCCAGTGCTGGGTATAGATGGTCTAAGAGTGTGCAGGGGGTTGGAGAAGAGATTTTTAAACCACTTGATAAATGACTTGCTGAAATAGCTGAGGAAGGGGGGTATTCCCTGTGAATAGAGGCCTCAGCAGTGAGCTGCTTGGCACTTCAAATTATTTGGGGTTATTTCCCTATGGTTTAATGTTTTATTATTGTGAATTTCTGCAACTTTGCATAGTGTCATTTAACATGAGTTCTGTCCGCTTGGGACCAACAAGCTCTTGATACCGTTGTACTGAATTAAGGTGAAACGACACCAATCAGTCAGTTTTGTGATTCATTAATAGATGACACAAGGTGTGTGGTTAGATACAAGAAGCTCAACAATGATTGCTTTAACTGCATCAGCAAGTCCTGTGCCACGTGTTTTTACTTAGTCAATATTCAATGAAAATAGAGGAGAGAGAGAAAGAGAGCAAGTATCACCACCCATGGATTCAGCACAGCGTGTTGATCCTCTTCACCCAGAGTATTGTTGGTGATGGGAGCTCCCCATCTGACCTGAGCCCTGTTCATGTTCTTTGGGGTGTTACCCATAATCTACATGTGAAGTGTAGAGAGGCATTACTGTGTTAATGATGGGAGTAGTTAGTGATCACCTGCGCAGTTTCAAAGCTGAGGTTCCCCAAGGGTCCTCTGGGTTGTTGTCTCTCGTATCCTGGTGTCTATTTGACTCCATCCTTTAAGTCAGTTTGAACTGACAGCTTTGAACAAAAGGGTCAGAACAATCCCTATCTATTGAGTATCAGAGCCAACATCCTTATTTGCTTCATTTATGCTCAAGGCCTCCCGTGGTCAGATGCCAGTGGTGCCTGAGACAAGCTCAGTTTCCTGTCTTTCACTTGATGCAGTGTAAGCAGTGTTTGAGACAAGCTCAGTGTCCAGACACTCGCAGTACTTTCGCTTAGTCTGACAGCGCCACATGTGGAAGAAGTCCCCTTTGAATGATCATACAATCACAGAACAGTTGCAAAGGAGCTTAAGCTCATCCAGTTCAGACCCCCTTGCAGGGGCAGGGACACCTCACCGTGTCACCCAAGTCTGACAGGTTACTGGCAGCAGTGATCTGTGCCACACTGGCAGCTGAAGTTGGGATGTGGGGATGAGAAGCTCTGTTCGGCATGTTCCCTATGCCTGAGGCTGTATTAGGAAGGTTTGCCCATCGTGTTGGTGTGAATATTCCAAACTGAGGTGTGAAGAGGCAGAAATGATATTTTAACGAGGAAGTTGAATGGAGTTTGTTTTCATTTGTGTTTGGGCAGGGTTTGTTTTCTGTCTCAGAAGCTTGGAGGAAGAAAAATAAATAGAAGAAAAATAATTTCCTTCACTGAAAAACCAGGTTAAAAAAATAATCAAAGAGATAAATCTTCACATAACACTTTTACTTTGTTTTCTTCATGTTTCTGCACCATTGTTAAATTCATCCTCAAGGAGTTGCTAGAAATATTAAATGGAGTATGCTATGGCTATGAATGTTGTGAGGTTTTCACATTATTTACTTTCTGTATTTAAGAAGGTGAAATCTACCATTTTAAACTCTTGTGAATCCTTTTGTCTGAGGTAAAAGAAAATCAAATGTTGAGGCCTAAATGTGAGCTTCAAGCAATAGCTATAACATAAAGCCTGCTTCTAAGTCAGTGGGGAAATAACTGAGGATATTGCAATTGGAGCCTTTCATAGAGGTTTTTGATCAGCGAGCAAGCACTGCCCATGAAATGACAGCGCAGATTGAGCTGTGCGTTCCCTGTTACTTAAGCAATGCAAATAAGTTCACATACCATTGTGACTAGTTACTTGGGCTGGAAACTTCCATGTCCTCGAGTTTGTACAGTCTGACCACGTATTTATGATGTTTTTCACAGTGACCATTAAAAAAGCAAATAGGGATAGATGATTGGGATGCTGGGAAGCCTCTCAGCTTTTTGTGAAGAAGCCTGCTAGGGCCCAGTTGACATTCTAAAAGTACTTATCACGGTAAGTCAAGTAGTGAAAAATAATCCATGCCTTATTCAGAGAGACAAATAAATTAGAATAATAATAGGAATCTTAGCTGTGATTATTCATTATGTTGCTACTCATCCCTGCTCTAAAATAGATGGTTTTATCTGTACAGTAATGTGCTTCAGCAGATAGCATGGATGCAGTTGTATGCTAAACTATCTGCAGAATGTTGCCAAGCTGTGGTTTAAACCATGACCAGTTACACTGTGCTTCTGCTTGTGCTCTGGGTGCATCACTGAAAGTTCAATTGCAGCTTATTATCGCTATTAATGCTCCTTTTGGTTTCTATCCAACACTGATACTCTGGATTTCTTTCCCTTAAGGTCTTATGAGAGGATGAGAGTGATTAAAACCTCAGGTTAATGAAAAACAGGCTATGTTCTGCAGTGCAGTTGGTCATTCCCTTCTCATGTGTCTCAGTTTGCACTTGAGAAATCATAAAATCCAAAGCAGCAAATCCCCTCCATGCATCATGTCCTTCTACCTGTACTGTGTTGGAGGGCCAAAAGGACCAAACTGGAGCTATCTGGTGGCTATTAAGATGTGCAGTTTATCTATGGGATGGATACTGAACACTTTACCTTGATGCCAAATTGTAGTTCTCCTTCTTCTGACTGGCAGATGGTTGTTGCCTTAAAACAATGTACCAAGGGGAAACAATATTTTTGCTCTGGTGCCTCTACTTGAATCTTCCCTCTTTCTGTAAAATGCGAGAGTTTAAAGTGCGTGCCTTGGATAAGGAAGAGATGAGGGAAGGAGGATAGGGAGAGGTTTTCAGTTGAAGCCAAATAGATGTGTGGTGATCACAGAGGAAGTTTGACCTTAGTGTCACATCACTGGCTTTGAAAACGTGGGGTAAATGCACTGTGCTTAGTAAGTGTAGTGTGCTCAGTTTAATGGTAGGACCCTGTGACATGGATAACTTCAGATCTTCATGTTCTTTTCAAATATGTTCTGGAGGAAAATAAATAAATCAACAAAAGAAAGGGGAAAAATCAGGCCAAGTGTTTTGTATTTAATTTCATCAACATTTTAACTGAGCAGTCACTAGTCTGACCCACAGAGAATCTGTGCTTGCCTTTACAGCAGTCAGTGTCTCCCCCTGCTTGGAGGTGAAGAACAAATCCCAAGGGTGCAGGTCAGCATGGGTGCTTTGGGGAGCTGTGCTAGGAAAGTGATTGCACTGATGCTGATCTTGTGTGGCAGGTCCAAAGGTATCACAGCCTTTGGACCAGCATCACAGACAGTACTGTTTTCTAACATTCAGTTTCCAAGAGGTGCATAGTGCTGCATTGCTGCTGAGATACCATCAAGCAGTGTTTCCTAATTCTAGCTTATATTTGAGTCTGCTGATATTATGTCACATCATGATTATTCTACAGTTCAAGCATGCTTTGCGCTCATGAGACCCCACTTGCAGCACTGTGTGTAGTTCTGGTGTCCTCAGCATAGCAGCCTTCCAGTGTCCGAAGGGGGCCTATAGGGATGCTGGGGAAGGACTCTTCATGAGGGACTGCAGTGATAGGACAAGGGGTAACAGGTTCAAACTTAAACAGGGGAAGTTTAGACTGGATCTGAGGAAGAAGTTCTTTACTGTAAGGGTGCTGAGGCACTGCAATGGGTTGCCCAGGGAAGTTGTGAATGCTCCATCGCTGGCAGTGTTCAAGGCCAGGTTGGACATAGCCTTGGGTGGCATGGTTTAGTGTGAGGTGTCCCTGCCCATGGCAGGGGGGTTGGAACTGGGTGGTCTTAAGGTCCTTTCCAGCCCTAACTGTTCTGTGATTCTGTGATTCTATGACATGGAACTGTTGGAGCAAGTCCAGAGGAAGCCATGAGGATGATCAGGGGCTGCAGCACCTCCTGCATGAAGACAGGCTGAGAACATTGGGGCTGTTCAGCCTGGAGAAGAGAAACTGTGTGGAGGCCTCAGAGCAGCTTCAGTGTCTGAAAGGGGCTGCAAGGATGCTGGAGAGGGACTCTTCATCAAGGACTGCAGTGATAGGACAAGGGGTGATGGGTTCAAACTGGAACAGGGCAAGTTCAGGTTAGATCTAAGGCAGAAGTTCTTCCCTATGAGGGTGCTGAGGCACTGGCACAGGGTGCCCAGAGAAGTGGTAATGCTCCGTCCCTGACAGTGTTCGAGGCCAGGTTCAACAGAGCCTTGGATGACATGGTCTAGTGTGAAGTATCCCTTCTCAGTGTCAGGGGGTTTGAAACTAGTTTCCAGCCCCAACCATTCTATGATTCTATGCCGATGAAGGCAGATCTAAAATGTACCCAAGCTGGATTTTGGTGTTAGCGGCAGTAATAACTCTTGCTATTGATTCAAGAGTGATTCAAACATGAATATTTTGTCTGATGTACTGCAAATCCATCCCTGGGTTCATGTGAATCGCACTGAAGTCCGTACTGACTTGAAGAGCCTCAGCACATGAATCTGTAGCCTCATCTTCTCAGCCAGCTGACACCACACCAAAGCTGTCCGTCACTCCCAAACATCCACAGTCCAAACCAGAGCTAAGTAGGTTATCGGCCAAAATATTCCACAGTTTTTAGCATAGGGTGGAATATCTTTTGTCTGAGAGCTTTTCAATGGTTCCTGTTTGCATGAGTGAAACAACTAGGGGTTGTTCTGATAGGGGCACCTCAAGGCAATGTGTTAGCATGGTTCTCTCTCAAAGAGAGTCAGCAAAACACTTGGCTAAGTTGAAATCATCAGATCTTTATTACTGGTGCTGTTCTGAGGACACAGTGGGTGTGGCTTCACCTTTTGTCTGATTTAGGCTGCTTTTGAAGTGGGAACAGAGAAATCCTCTTCACTTATGAGTAGCAAATACAGTATGGAGAAAAAAATTGGGAAAGAATAAATACAGCAGCAGAAGGTGCTGGTTTTATAAACTAATTCTTCAGTGTTTAAATACGTCGGGGTTTGGGGACTTGTTATAATTAAAGCAAACAAGAAAACATGAAAGGCAGAAAGCCATTTGGCTTTCCAGAGCATACTGAGCTGATGGTGGAAAAGGTCCTCAGCCCACAAATCCAGCAGGGAATATAAATGATTGATGGTAAAAGCTTAGATCATCCACTTGAAGTGTGATTGACAGAGAGTGTTCCTGGCAAATGTTTGGAATTCAGCAAGCTGGGAATGAAACTGCAAAGTACTGACAACCAGCTGGCCATCTGCATTTCTCTAGCTTCTTGAGCTGTCTTCGGAGGTAAGGTGAAACGTGGAAGGCCTGGAGTTAAATGTGAAAAGAGGCTTTTGCCTCAGGTTCCCTAATGCTGCCATTATTCTCTGCCAACCGCCTTCTGGCACACTTAAAAGTCTCCCTTTGCTCTTCTTGCCTTCCAATTGCAGATGCTTCTGATAAAACACCCACTCAGTCTGCCCTCTGTGTTCTCCTTTTCCTTCTTTTTCCTGAATGATTGATCTCACTTTATGGAGAACATATAAACAAAACGAGATGGTCTGAAGTTCCTTCTTATGTATGAGAGGACAGTTGTTCTAATCCAGCGCAGATATTCCTGGGTGGAATTGTAATTCCTGCTTTCTGTAATGACTTACTACTGCTCCTTCCTCTATCCCCATTTTATCTGTGAATGTCAAACACAATTTTATTTCAGAATCTGACAACTGAGATTGCTATTTTGGTATGTATCATTTAGAAAATGCACCTGACAAACAAGTCAGTGTGGTGCTTGGCCGTGTGCCTTGCTTTGCAAACCAAACTGGAATGCAGGATTGATTTTTGACTAGGCCACTGGCTCTTAACCCAATTGACTTGAAGGAAGTTGTTGGTAATGGAAAACAGCACAACTTCTTGGTTTGGATTTATTTGTTAAAAATCGAAGCTTATAGGAGCCTCCGGCTGGGACTGTGGTTCATGTGTTGTTTTCCTCAGCCTGGTTTGGCTCTGTGTAACTCCTTTTGCCGTTAGTGGGAAGCAGTTCCCTGGGATGGCAAGAAGCTGCAGGGATGTGGGAAGGTTTTGTGAGTTAGAGATAGCAAGGGGAAAGTGGAGGTGCTGCCACAGGCAAAGGACACTTGAGTTGTGTCTTTCTATCTTATGTGAAAAGCAGAATTCTATTTCAGACAGAGGAAGATGTAACTAATCCCTGCTGCCGGTCATTTTCCTGTGTGAGCAGCGCAGCTCCGTGGGGGGTTCTACTTGCATTGTATTAATTATTCTTCATGTTACTGCGGGGCAGTAAAATAATTATTGTCATTTTAAGGTATTGAAGTTTGCCTGGAGATGTTAGAAATCTGGTTAGAAACAAGCTAGAGTTCCTGTGCCTTACGCTTGGACTACTGGCTCTAACTGTTGCTCATCAGTGAGGGCACATTTGGATGCTTGCTGGATTGCAGAGCAGTAATTAAAAGAGTTGTTTAGCTAATTGTCTAGAAGATTGTGAGTAAAAGCATATTTGTTCCAAAGGCAAACAATCCATTTTTACCCAGTGAAGCATATCAGTTTTTATGGTGCATAAAAATTGTTTCATTTCAGTGTTGAATATATTGTGTGTTTGTTTGTCTAAAAGCCTTGTAGATGATGATCTATTTTAAATGCATTAAAGTTTTTTTTCTTAGGCCATTTTTAATGTATCTACCGAAAAATTGTATGTTTAAATGAGTGCAAATGTGAAAAGTCCTTGCGTTAAAATGATGAGTTTCTTACTGCACCAGGCTATTGAACTACCACTGTGCTTAGTGATACTCAGCCTTCGGAGTATTCCTGTATGTTGGCACTATTTAGAGACAGTAGTGATGGAAGAGAGGGTATTATTATGGTGCTTTTCCCTAACTTTGTGGAGAAAAAAATGTGCTGATGGATCAGGTGGTTCCCATATATATATGCATTTAAAATGGAGATACAGTCAGTGCTCCTTCAAAGTGTTCAGGACTAAGCTGATCATGATAGTTCTTTACGTCTTTACTCAAGATAGTTGTCTTGACTTTCACACATGACTATTTGTTTAGGGAATGAAACCTAAAAGGGCCCAAGAGAAGTTGATAAACTAATATGTATTTTGATGTTTTGGCTTTGAGAATTGCTATGGGCAAAGTATTGCTTATAAGATAAGAGAGCATCATCTCATCTATCCCTACCACAACTTGGTAGACATTGTAAATGTATTTCTTTGTTCTTAAAAGTGATGTGCAGTGGTGATACAACATAGCAAAGGTTTAATAGGAATATACCATTCAAAACAGAACTGTGTAGTTTTTCATTATCAAGAACTGAGTATTTTTATCCTGTTAGCATGTTGGAAAACAAACAAACAGGACCATTGCTCTGTAAAGGACCACCTTTCTCCTAAACACTGCCTGTTGTGCCCAGCCTGAGCTGGGGTATAACTGGTGAAATCCTGACTGGGGACTGCTCCTCAGGCAGCTTTGGACGCTCTTTTCCATGAGTTGTAGTGTCCACACTGATGCAGTATTATTCAGCAGCGATTTCACTGGCTGCTCCAAGCTCATAGAGTGGGCACATGGGAAGGTGGTAAGGAAATGGTCATGTTTTCTTAATTCCAGTGTGGAAGAGATAAATATTCTTGCCTTGTCAGTATTATCTTGGTGCTAGAAACTGAGGCTGGTTTGGGTTGGAAAGGACCTTAAAACTCATCCAGTTCCAGACCCCTGCCACGGGCAGGGTCACCTTTCACTAGAGCGGATTGCTCCAAGCCCCATCCAACCTGGCCTTGAGCACTGCCAGGGATGGGGTGTAACTGGGTTGTCTTGGTTTGGACTTTGTTGGTACCTTGAGCCTCTGCTGCATTGTGCAGGGGCCCACAAGCCCAACTCCTGACTTTGTTGGGACTATTGCCACCTGAAGAGCATTAGATTCACTAGAGTGAGACCTGCTCTTCTATGCTGTTGTCAGGACAGACTTTCCTGGCACTGAGCTAGTGAGTTACAGCAACCTCCCTTTCATACTCATGCATTCTGGTGTTTCTGTACAGCCTGGACCTGCACTGGGGTGTTATTAGACAGGATGGTTTTATTAGCACAATAGCGGGTAATTGTTAGTTACATTAAGAAAACTAAACAGAGATGTAAGGAACAAATCCTTTGCATGCCAGTTAAAAGAAGAAAGGGGAAAAACATTTCCTCTTAATCTCGTTGAAAGGGATCAGAAGGGAACATGAACCAAGAGTGAACTGCTTTTCCTGAGTAGGAGAGGAAGACCTTTACTGGCATTTAAAGGGGACTTATCCCATGAAACGCTTTTTGGTTGTAGTTTATTCTTACAGAATTTTGTGGGGCTGTTGTAATTAATGAGTGGAAAAGGTTTGCAGTGGAGCCTCAGATGACATGTAATAGTGTGAGGTGTCCCTGCCCATGGCAGGGGGTTGAACAGAATGAGTTCAAGGTCCCTTCCAACCCAAAGCAGTCTGGCATCCTGTGATTCTATGAAGTATTTCAGAGAGTTTTCTGTTTTCCAGACAGAATTTTCTAACCACATCAAGTAGAACCTTTACTCCATAAAGATGTATGTTCTTTTATATTTCTGGTGGAAATCGCACTGTTGTTGAAAGCAATGCTGCTGCTTTTTTTGTAGGCAAAGGAGATGTTTTTGGGGATGTGTTCTGGAAGGAGTCTACCCTCGCCCAGTCCTGTGCCAATGTAAGGGCTTTGACTTACTGTGATCTTCATGTGATAAAGAGAGATGCCTTGCAGAAGGTGCTGGAGTTCTATACAGCCTTTTCACACTCCTTCTCCAGGAATCTCATCTTGACCTACAACTTGAGAAAAAGGGTAAGTTACTTTCATTTTAATATATACCATTTCAGAAGCGTCTGTGTGGAAAAAAATGAGTTGCTTAAATTCTGGCATTCTTCTGTATAGCCTCTCTTATAAGAAGGTTTTTCAGAGCTGGCCTAAGGCACTGCTAGCATGTAGGCAGTATTTGTTCCAGTTCTAGTTCTATAAGGAGCTGGATTGCATATATGGGAAAGTATTGTACATTTCTCTGAGGTGAACTGTTATGGACTTGTGATGAAGAGTGTTCCCTACTTTATACTACTTGAGTTTGTAAGAAAGTGGAAGAAAAAGTATGAAATTTAATACAGGGAATAAAGTCAACAACAGTGATGGCAATGGAAAAGTAATATGACCATGACTGATACTTGCAAGAGTTGTTTCTTTCAGTATCTATCACGTCTTGGAATTACTTCGCTTATCTGTAATGTTTTAATTTTCTTAGCTGTGATTCTTGTCTCTTTCCATTTCTTCCTGTGTGTCAGTTCAAGTTAATTTTGTCAAATGTGAATCATCATAACCTAATACCCTATTTGAAATTCTCTCTGTAATCCTCAGTGAAGTGAACCACCTCAGTAGAAATGGATTAAAACTGTAGTAGGTATAATTCAGTTGATAAGATTTTATGATGCAATGTAAAATGCAGTATTACATTTGAAAGCTAATACACTGGAGCACCTAAGTTGAACAAAGTGAAGTACAATGTCCTGCCCTTGGGTCACGGCAGTCCCAAGCACAGCTACAGGTTAGGCAGAGCAGTGATTCAGAGCATCCTGAGGAGAGGGACTTGGGGATGTTGGTCAGTGAGAAACTGAAATTGAGCTGCTTCAGTGTCTGAAGGGGGCTACAAGGATGCTGGAGAGGGGCTCTTCATCAGGGACTGCAGTGATAGGACAAGGGGTGATGGGTTCAAGCTGAAACAGGGCAAGTTCAGGTTAGATCTAAGGCAGAAGCTCTTCCCTGTGAGGGTGCTGAGCGCTGGCACAGGGTGCCCAGAGAAGCTGTGGCTGCCCCATCCCTGGCAGTGTTCAAGGTCAGGTTGGATTGGCCTTGAAGTAACCTGGTCTTCCCAGCCCAAGCCATTCTGTGATTCTGTACTTGCTTTAAAATATCATGATATAAAGATGCTTGAGATCAGCTAAAGAAATATGTTGGGTAGGAGATGTTTCTTTTTCCTGAAGACAGTTCTCCATGGTAACTTCCAGGTGTCAAGTATGTCCTAGATAATTGCACCTGAGAAAATAGAAACCTTTTAATCTTTGAAGTCTGTTTTGTAAAATTAGACTTCAAGCCTAGAATATAGATTATTTTTTTGTCCCTGGAGTTGGCTACTGAAATTAAATAGTGTGATAATGTTTTCTATCTGCGTATATTATCAATATCAAATAGTTCAGCTTTTCAGAATTGGGCAGAAAAGAATGTGCTCTCCATGCTTTGATGAAGTAAATCAAAGCTCTGCTTGAAAATGGATGTAATTAAAAGCTAAAAAGCAAATTTCTACTAGAGGATTTTCTCATAGGACTTTTTTTTCCAAACAGTATTGGGTTTTTCAAGAGGAAGAGATAAAGAAGCTACAAGGAGACTGAGATGTCTCGTTAAAAAGTTTTAAAACCAGCTACTTACCTAGTATTAATTAATGTAAGAATCATAGAATCCCAGACTTGTTTGGGTTGGAAAGGACTTTAAAATTATCCAGTTCCAACCTCCTGCCATGGGCAGGGACACCTTCCATAGGAGCAGGCTGCTCCAAGCCCTGTGTCCAACCTGGCCTTGAACACTGCAGGGATGGGGCAGCCACAGCTTCTCTGGGCACCCTGTGCCAGCGCCTCAGCAGCCTCACTGGGAAGAACTTCCTCCTTATATCATATGGGAGGTGCTCCAGCCCCTGCTCATCCTCATGGCTTCCTCTGGACTTGCTCCAACATCTCCATGCCCTTCTTATGCTGAGGACACCAGAAATAAAAGAAATACAAGAAGTGACAGAATTTGGTATTGAGAGCACATAAAGCATCGGTATCACTGACTGGCATGTTTTAAAATAACACTGTGGGTAGTGTGGTAAGATGGTCTAAGAATATATAACTCCTTATTTTTTCTTAACAAACTGAAGCATAGAAGGACCAACTCTCTTAAAGCTCACAACCATGCTGGCAGCGTTGCATCATTTTAGATCTTCTCTGAGCCAGAAGTCCCAAATATAGAAACAAATGCCTACTGCAGAAGTGACGCTCTTTATGTGCACGTTCATCAGCATAGCTTTTCCCAGCCCAGGTTACAAAACACTTTCTAACCACAGTGTGGTGATAACTGGGCTGTCAAATTTCTACGCAAAAAATTCCTACTAAAAAGGCACATTTATGATAGCAGTTTCCACCCAGGTATTCAAATAATTGGATTCTAATTGAGTTGCAGTCAACAGAAAAGTGGCATTGATTGATAATAGGAGAGTTTGATGCTTCTGGGTTAACAGACTAATTTTATTTATTTAATTGAAAGCAGGCTGATTGCAATGCTAAATCACATAAATAATAGATGCTTTTGGAAATGCATAGAGGGTCTGATACTATAGAGATCTGAGATAATGCACATTAAAAGGCAACTTTTTAGAGTTTGGGATTTAATCGAGTTTAAATATATGTGAATCTTTTCTAGAAATAGCTCCCCAGCCTGTCGCTTCTAACACTTCTGGTCTATTTCTGCACATGGAATTTTGTAGAATTCAGATTAACTGGTGCCTTCTCTAAGTTCTGTTTGTGATGTATTGCATGTCCTTTGGACTATAACTACCAGTATTACACTTTTCATTTCAGTAAACAGTTTCATCTCTGCCTCTCAAAGTGTTCTAGTTGAAGTGTAGCTACTGCATATTCATCCCAAATATATCCATGCAGATTCCAAATACATGGGGATTTTTTTGCCTGCGGGATCTCATGGGTATATTTTTAGACTTGGTTATTCCTCTGAGGTGTCCCCATCTCCAGGGTGCGTTTGCCTTCACTTGGCTGTGGTACTGAGTCTTAGTGTATAGTGCAGAATGCTTTCTAGGTGAGTTTCAGTCTCCTCAAGTGAGCTTTAGCATCATTGCACTCTCTCACCACCTATATTCACTTATTTCTTGACTTGTGGGTCTCCTTCAGTGATCCATCCTTTCCTTTGTGGAATCCACTGTGACAGAAACAAGCAGACATGCAGATGTGCTGTAAGGTACCAAAGCCAATTGGTGTAGACCTGAGCTAACTCTAGAGCTGAATTTTGGCAAAGTAAAACCCATCTTCCCTCTGGTTCTTGTGCTGCTTTTCCTTCTGGTCCTAAACTGGATGAACTTAAGTTCCTTTCCAACCCACACCAGTCTGTGATTCTATGATGCTTCTGCCCATCTGTCCCCTTTATGTCCTCCCTAGAACAGGGCTGCAGTTATGAAATGCCACTGCCCGTGACATCTGAGGGCTTTGTGGCTGAGAGAGTTGTTTCCAGTGCTGTGTCCCTGATATGTTGTGCCTGTCCAGGTCTGTGCTGTGAAAACAGTTTCCTTTCACTTGCTTTCTCAACAAACAGCAGTGAAATACCCTCTGTTCTAAAGCTGTCAGCTCGCTGTCAGGTGCTCCTTCAGCAGTTCCCTCAAGCGACTGAAATCCCTCCTGAAGTTATTAGCTGTCTAGTTACATCTGGCTGGTGTTCAGCCTTAGAAAACTTTCTGTTTTTCCTAGAGGGAAAGAGAAAGGAGACCTTAAATTAACTCCTTCTCCTGCCAGTCACTGAAAGTTCCCTATTAACTGGAAACAGGGAGAATCAGCTGCTGCATCTCTCTGCAGCATCTTAAGAAGCTGGAACTGCAGCCTGTGGCTGCAGGTGGCTGTATGTCAGACTGGAGGGCTTTGCAGCTGGAAGGGACCTGACAGCATTTCTCAGAACACTTCTGCTGTAACAATGGTGTGAAATTAGAGCAGATTAACTTGATGTTTCTCTCCACCTTTGGAATCTCAGAGCAGAACCAGTGTAGGCACTGGGGGTATGTGGGATGGTCAAGTGAGGAACTCCCCCTTCTGGAAGGTGGGCTTGATGGAAGGGAAGTGTTGGAGCTATGGGGGGAAGCAGGATTCACAGGATGGATGAAGGGCTGCTTTTCCCCTGTCAATATTTAAACACTCTGGGGCTCCAGCCTGGACTTCGTATCTCCAGCTTAGAAGAAGCATAAGGAGGGAGAAGCTTGCATGATAGCTACTTGCCGCTGTCTTTTGCTTGTGATGAGGTGCAAGCTTGCTGGCACCTTCTTTAGGAATGGGAAAGGCCTTTGGCAGCACTTACAAGCATTCTGGTTTTGGCAGTTGCTTATTTCCATGTGTATAAGCTTTGTAACCAATATTAACTTACACTGGGTTGTACCGCAGTGTATTTGCTCAGTTCATTCTGCTGCAGCCATAAATGATGTTATAGCTCTAATGATCGCACGCGCCAGATGAAAGAGAATTCTTATACATAATTTATTAAGCTGAGATTTCTCTAGTAAGCCATTTTAGCTTGGATAGAGATTAAATGACTAATTCTGAATGCTTTGGAGTATCGTGACGAAAAGTGCAAGTAGCTTTTCCAAAAGCTGAAATTTGTGTCCTGGAATAAAAGAAGGAATGCAGTAGAAAATAGATACGTTATTTGGGGCTTTGTAAGACTAAAAGAAATGGCAAAGAACATTCTGCATTTTTACAAAGCAAGTGTGATTTGAAGCCAAAGCTCATAGTGGGAACATATTTCTTGGAGGAGCAGTGATTGCAACAGAGTCGTCTCTCTCCTGCTGGTATAAAATCGCTTGCTTTTGTATACATAGTGGTGTGATTATTCTGATGCCATTCCAACTGTGCCACTGGACAGGGCTCCCACCACCTCTTTCAGAAAGCAATTTGAAAATACAACTGTGCTTTCCTCTTCAGCGTTAGCTTCACCTTTCTTCTTTTTGTATTCTAAGGTGTAAGTGGAGGGAGAGCCCTTCTCAGATCAAACCTTTCAGCTAGGAGTGCTTCAAGCCTTGGTTGTAGATCTCCAGGGGCTTGGCAGTGTGTTGTTTTCAGAGAGGCAACCCATGTCCTTGCGTTCTGCCTTTCCACATGACAAGTTTTCCAAGTCTGTTTTAAGAGAGAAGTTCAAAACAATATCCCAGAGTTCTTTCTGATGTGGCAGGCTGAGTTATGGGAGATTTTAACAAAGCTTTCTTAGAATGAGATGAGTGTAGGTTTCAATTTTAGAATATTGGCCCATCTGATGATGGATTTCAGAGTGGTCAAACTGACAGGCTGCTGCTTTCTCCTGTGTTTATACTCACCAGCACAATCCCACAAGTCCTGTGGGAAGAGGGGTTTGATGTTTCACTGGCCTATGTCTTCCGGGCCTGAAAACCCAGGACACTGGGCATGGCTGAGACATGTGGATGGGTCTGTGGCTTGGGAGTTAAACCATGTTAGCTGGCCAGGAGGCAAAGTTGTCATTTCCCCAAAACCCTTCCAGATGTAAGCAGATACTGAAGTACTCTGTTCTTCCCCATGCTGCCTTTTAAAAGCTGTTTAGGTAGCTGGATACTCTTACGTTCCCTGTTTATCCATGCCATCTAAGCAAAATGTATTTGTTTCCTCACTGGTAGATTTCATATTGCATTTCTTCGCTGGTAGATTTCATATTGCATTTTTGCATCTTCTCTCTGGCCTTGGATAGCTTACTTGACTCCTGTGCCTCTAACAGATAATGTTGATGTAGCTCACAGATTTCTGGGCACATTTTCTTTGCACCCTGGACTGAAAGTGCTCTGAGACACGGTGGTGGTGTTTGGTTTGTGTGTCTGCTATGGATAATTGATGTCACTGTCAGTGAGTTGAAATCCCATACTCTAAGGAGGATGTGTCCTTCTCCTCTCCTGCAGCTTGTGATACCCTTTCTGATAAAGCCTTTAATACCCAAACTTGGAGAGGTTTGACCAACTACAAGCATTTGACGTTCCTATTTCTGCCGTGATTGTAGGTATTCAGCCCAGAATAACGCCATTGTCTTTCAGACATTGTCTTAAAGTTTTATTTCCAAAAGTTTTAAACTCTGAAGTAATGTTCTGTTTAACTTTATATGGCCTTAAACTTCAGGGTCCTACGCTTGTGCAGAGGAAGATCTCGCTAGAGGCAAATAGTTTACATAGTGGGAATGTAAAACAGAGGACATAATGAACCAAGAGGTTCTAAGGCAACCAGGGGGGTTGACCTTGGCTGGTCACTGTATCACTCCCCCTTCTCAGCAGGACAGGAGAAAAAGAGGATGAAAAAAGGTCATGGTTGAGCTAAGGACAAGGAGATCACTTACTAGGCACTGTCATGGGCAAAACAAACCTGATGTAGGGAAATGGTTTTAATTTATGACCAGGTAATTGGAGTAAGATAATGACAATAATAAATCTAAAAGTCACCTTGCTTCCACCCCACCCTTCTTCCCAGGCTCAAATGCATTTGCAACTCTTCTACCTCCTCTCCCGAGCGCTGCTGGGAGTTAGGGAATACGTATTGCAGCCACTTCATGCTTGGTTTCTGCCACTTACTCCTCCTTACCCTCTTCCTGTGCTCCAGTGTGGGGTCCCTCTCACAGAGGACAGTCCTTCACAAACACCTCCAGTGTGAGTCCTGCTCCCACCTGGATCCCTTCCACTGGGTGAATCCTTCAGGATCAGGCTGCTCCAGCCTAGGTCCCCCACGCTGCTCCTGCATGGGCTCCTCTGAGTGGGCTGCAGGGTGGATCTCTGCTCCACCATGGGCCTCCATGAGCTGTCTGGGCACAACCTGCATCACAGTGGTTTTCACCATGTGGGGAATCTCTGCTCCAGCACTTGGAGCACCTCTTCCTGCTCCGTTGTCACTGACCTTGGTGTCTGCAGAGCTGTTGCTCCCATATCTTGTCACTCCTCTCAGCTGCTGTTGTGAAGGGTTTTTACCCTTCCTTGCATGCGTTATCCCAGAGGTGCTGCTGACATCAGTGACTGGTGGCTGAGCCTTGGCCCATGGCAGCTCTGAGCCAACTTGAACTGGCTCTATCCAACATAGGGAAACCTTCTGATGCCTTGTCTCAGAAGCCATCCCTGCAGCCCCCTGGTGCCAGTTCTTTGCCATGTAAGCCATATACAGATCACAGAACTGTTCCATTACTCATATTCAGTACATTAAGTACATTATACATATCCTTGTAGATTTTAGCTGTAACTTAGATCTATCTATGTGGGTAAGCAGTGAAATGCTTCTTTAAAATGCTCTTAAATGACTAATTCCTTCTAAAGTGATTTGATGAATTCACATTGCTTGTTTGAGGTGCTTTCCCCTACTATGAATAATGAGCATTTTTGCATATATTTAGGTACTGTAGTCTATTGCCTGTACAATTGTGTTATAACGAAGTAAATGAGCATGGCATAGAAACCAAGATGTGTATTTCCCCAAAGGAATAGTAAATTGTTGAAATTCTCATGGGTCATTCACTAGTAAATCTCATTGAAAGTAATAACCTAATGATCAGTAGGTATTAATAACCCTTAATAAAACAGATGGAAGGGTGAATTTTTAGTTACAATTCATCTTAGAATGGAAGAAGATGATTCTTTTGTGAGGCGAATACTAAAACCATAACTGCCTTGGAGTGTCCTAAGTAAGAGAATGCTTCCTGTTTTGTGCTGTTGTGCATTTAAAGGGTTTTCCATGTTGGTTGCTAAATAGTTAAGATCATTTGTTTTCTGCTCACTGAATTAGAATTAAAGTTGCACAGACTGACTTGACATAATCAGTATTTTAGCCCTTTCCCAATGCGTTTTCTAAGTATGGCAAACTATTTCAACGTTATGTCAATGGAAACCATTCCAGTTGTGCATCAGTACATGGAAAAAAGATGTGGTAGATGGAACAGATTCTGGTCATCCTGAAATTAAGGTTAAGCACTTCATTCATTAATCCACAAACAGGATCAATATTCTGTTTGTTTTATTACACTTTGAATTGGTTTTGAAAGGGTTTTTTCTCTTATTACCTATACAATAGTCAGCCTTAAATAGAACTGTGACCTTTCAAAATCTGTAGAGTGTTCCATATGTGACAGAGCTGTTCCAAAGACATGAAAAAACAGTTAACAATGTGGATGGTGCATTAAAATAAAACCTGGCTTCCAACTATTTTAATCCTTAAAAAAAGAAGTCACATTTGCCTTTTGTGAAGCTGCTTTTGGATGAGTAATAGAAAGTTAACATGAAAAAAGGGTTTTCTCTCATTTGGAGCATGCACAACCACCCACACCAGCTTGTTTATCCCAACAGAAGAAAATGCATTACTTTGGTTTTTACCCTCATCCACCCACGTAGACTAAAGCATAGAAATAACGTTAATCTAGATAAAGGTTACTTAGCGTGAGTGAGGATTCCCCAGAATAGCTCCCCACAGCCTTGTAAAATAGAGCATGAATTTCCTAGGAATGGGGGATATTCTGAGTGTTGGCCCACCACCAGAGAGAGCATCATCCAAAACACAGTGTAACTGCTCTTACACAGCCTGGGGATCTGGGCTTCACTGGAGAACAGTGACATGCTCTCTAGCACTGACAGCAGGAAGGAGCTCTCCTTAGTTTAAACTCATTATTTTTCTTCTCTTGTGTTACATAGACACAAAGCAGTATAATACAGATACACAGTGGAGGCTGAACAGCATCATGTAGTGTGTTGCTCTTACTTTCAGTGACATGCATGCTCACTGCCATCTGATCACTCAAGTGTACTGAGGTGTCTTAGGCCATTTTTGGACCATGCAGGCAAAGAGGAAGGGGCTGTTCCATAGGGATTTCAGAGTGCCTACCCTTATTCCAAAGCTTGAAGTCTACCTTCTACTGCTTACCATGACTGAGTGGCCAGAGCTTCAAACTATCTTGGTATTTCTAAAGTAAATAATTGAATATATTTTTACAGGCACCACTCACCCCATGCTCATGTGTATATATATGTAATGACTGACCTGTTGCTGAATCTCTTGAGTAATTCAGATAGTATGTGCATTTTCTAATACATGAATGCTGTTGCCCAGCTTTTTTGCCTGTATATGCCCTGTTCTATCATGTATTATAACTGCACCAATGTCAGTGACTTGGTATGTCTGTGCCCTAGTGACTGTACTTTGTGATATACCCTGGTGTTTCATACACTGACCAAGCAAAAGGCAGGACACGGACCTAATACCTCCTGTCTTACTTGTTTTCAACTCTAAAAGGGATCTCTGGTGTCTGTGGTCTGGGGAGCACCTGAATCTTGGACAAACTCTTAGTAAAAGGGTGTGATATCCTGGCATAACAGCTTTGATCTTCTGGTCTTCTCTAAAGTCACTAAAAGCCAAACAGCACTGCAAATGCAAACACTCAACCCATTGAAGGCACTCCATGAAGGAGAGGGAAAGTAGATAGGTGTGCAGTATGGAAGCTGGAAGATAGGTGTACAATATGGAAGGCAGATAGGTGTGCAGTATGGAAGCTGGGTTACAAACGTACATCCTTGAGCAGTCAGATTTTATAATCTAAGTGATGAGTTGATCCTTTCTCCAACTCTCCAATGAAAGCTGAAATAACTGCTCCCCATAAAAAAAAAAAAGGAATGAAGTTTGGAGATTACTGCTAACATTGCATAGAGACTGTGATCCCTGCTCCAGACCAAACCCTACCTACAGGACCTCTCTTTCCTTGCTTAAATGTTGAGACCTTTATTGTAACTGAGTTCTTGGACAGCAAGACAAAGGAGGTGCTTTTCCTCTTTGTGTGGCTGAGCCAGGTCCACTCAGCTCTTCCAAGGACTCTGGTAGGCACCATGGTGAGCATAAACCAAGTCACTTGCTTTAAATGTGACAAATGCAGCTAAGATTTTGTGTGAAACAAAGCAGTTTCCCAGTTTGATTTGTGAATGCTGGGAAGTGCCCACAGTATTTGTGTCAAACTGTTCTGCGTGGTTAGACAGCTGATGTTTTTCCTGTGTTCATCCTTGAGAATCAGCCTTCTAGCTGCCTTTGAACAAGGATCTTGCTGAGGGATACAGCCAGGAATGTACCACATTCCTTAGGCTCAAGCCTGCTGTGCAAGAGTCACACAAGTAACGCGGTGTCTAATGTCAACCTGCTTTACAGGCTGCTGCCCATTCCAGTGTGACACTGAAGTGTTTGACTGCTGAACATGAAGTGGAGTTACTACAAGGTGTGGCCTTGTGAAAGGTGTTGAATTTGAAATCCAGTAAGCTTTTCCATCATGGGAATGAACCAGTTGCAAACAAAACTGGATAGGGCACCTTGCCAGTCACCCACTGTGATTGTGGCTCCTGACTGCTGCCGTAGCTAGAGTCAAGTGCTGAGGAGGGCATTGTGTTGGGCTATGGCTTGGTCTGAGAACTTCCTGAAATACTTCGGGAGTAGGATCATAAATCAGCCCCTCTTTATTTGGTATTATTTTTGCAGCAGGCAGCTGGGTTTTCCCTCAAAGTGTGATTCCTTCCTCAAAAAGAGGTGAATTCTCACATCAAACACCTGCTTGGATTCAGGTTTTCAAGCAGCAGTGTGGTACCTGGCACTGATGTGAAATACTGAAGCCTTGTGCAAATGAATGTACTAAGTGTTTCTAGAGGACTTTTTCTAAGTTAGTGACCTACAGAGGGAGCTTACTGAGCTCCACTTGAAAACCCTTTCAGTGTTCTCCCTCTTGCTGTCAGTTGTTTTTCTACCTGTTATGTTCCAAAATGGGGTATGAACTGCAGTATCTTGTGTAATGACACTTACATACGTGCTGTGTTCAGTAATACCTCCCTCAGCTTAAGCGGGAGCATACATACAGTGATAGGCTCTGAGTATACTCAGTGTCCCAAAATGGTGTCCATATAGGACTTGAGGTTGGAACAGCACTGTCCACAAACAACAGCTGGACATGAAGTGTTCTTAATTAACCATAGGTCCACATCCTGTTTCTTTGTGCAGCTGTGAGACCGCATGGTGTTTTCACTTCATTGTATCAGGAGCTAAGTGCTAAATCCCTTGTTCATTAGTACAGCATTATTAATGTGAAAATCCAACGCCAAATTAAAACCCATATTTGGGACTTAAATACTATGTGCCTTTGTTTCCATGTACTTAGGTGCTTCCTCTTTCTGTCGTTGTCTTCTGGGGTCTTTTCCAAATACAGAAAGGAAAATGCTCAACACGTGCCTTGTTCCAAGTCTTTGTGACTTTGGCAAACTGCATCTGCACCAGTCCCCCTCATGGGACTCCAGGAGCCATGCAGCCAGCCCAGCCTGGCCTTTTCTTGTCCTTCATCTTAGGGTACCCTACTTTCATCTTAAAACTTCAGAAGAGGTGCTTCCCCCATCCTGATAAACTTCATACTTGGTCATTTCTCCCATGCACTCTGTAATGATTGTACTGCACAGCAAAATTGTCTTGGGATTCATTTACACAGCTGACATCAGAGAATCATAGAATAGTTTGGGTTGGGAAGAATGATTCTGCCACAAGAGTTGTGGAATACGTTGCATGATTTACTTCATAAACTGCCATAAGCACTGTCTGTATAAAACTGCAGAATTAGGTTCTGCTTCTTTATTCTGAAGAACCTCCTCCCTAAACCCAAACCTAAACCTCAAGGCATTACTCTTCTGAAAAAGGTAATAGTATACTCAGGCTGACCAGAATGGATAAGTCTATGCCTCCCATCTTCAAGGCTGATGCCTGGTTTATGTGCAGAATTTGACTAAATAATGTAAACTCCACCATTCTATGCCCCGTTGTAGAAGTGAGGCACCTTACAGTCTTCTTGTACCTAAGGGAGTGAGCAGTTTGTTGTTTTCCAAGGTTTCACTGTTACTTCCCAGTAAGAGGAAAGATGTTGGTTATGGCCAGTTATTCTCTTGATTAATGAAAACAAAATTGCTATTTATTTCCACCTCATACTTGGTTAGATGGTTTAGGCTAGAGATGATGTATGAGAATGCTGTAACCTTTGCTTACATTAAGATACAAAGCAATAGCAGAGGAAGAAAATGGTATTAACTCTAATATGTATATTTACTTTGCTATAGATAGTCTAGAAACTACTTGATTCCACTTGCCTGCATTTTCACACTGTTCAAACAGCAAGTCTTGTAGGTGTAAAAGTTACAGTGTTTTACATACTTTCAGTGATGATCCTGTACCCTTTCTGAAAGAGGAGATTTGCATTTAGTCCAACAACAAATTCATTGGAATAAGTGGAAGAAGTAATAACGAAAAGCTTTTCTTTGGGTTTTCATTTGGGAAGAGTTCTATCCTTGAATATAAAAGCATTATGATGTTGTCAGTAACATTCAAAAGTGTAATTTGCTTTTGGCAGTCATGACAGTTCATAAATGACCTTCATCATTCATACCCAAACCATCCTGTAACGCAAATGCAGCCACAAAGGGAGTTTGAGAAACTTGTGGCTTCTGCTTCGTGATATCTTTCAGAAATTGATGACAGTTTGTCTAAATTTGTTGCTGCTCTGTTATTTTTATGATATCTAACATATTTGTTAGTGATAGGATGGCGTAAGTTCAGAAATACTGAGGGGGTGTTTCTTATCGGGCTCTCTGAAAATCTGGCATTAAATATTGCACATTGCTTCGTTCACCACATTTTCTAGTCAGGAAGATTTTCCAAAGCCCATCGTTGTCACCACAGAGCTGTTCAGAAAGGCAGACCCCAACCAGATTACCTTTAATACTGTCTAAGGTTCTTACACGTTGGAATTTCCTCCTCGAACATTTTAAGGTATACAAATGGAGCACTTCATCCAAAGAATCCCGCTGCGGTTTGATGTCTTTGTAAGGTACTGAAGAATTTCTTACATGAAGGGAAACTCAAATGTGGAGGATTGACTTGCTGGGTCATGCAGTGTCTCTGTGATGATGAGGAGCAGAACCTGGATTTTCAGGCCGTATGCTCTACACAGTGTGGAGAATTCTGCAGGTTGACATGTAGTGTAGCATGTTGAGTTATGCCAAGTGTAGTGGAAGAGCAGGCTCATTTTGTGCTGCAGTCTTGTAGAAGGCCTTTGTGTTTCTCTCTGTCTGAAAGACAGCCCACCTTGTGAATAATAAGTATTTAGTAGTACAAAGTGTGCTAAAGGAGGCAACTGAGTGAGCAGAAAAACAGGCAAGGCTGTCAAGAGAGACTAGAAAAATGGTACTTGGAACACAAGCTTGTTCCCCTTCACGTGTTGAATGCTGCTTGTACAGAGAGCCTCTCAGTGGATAAGCAAGTTAAACAGGGAAAGAGGCAGGAGAGACAAGGAAGGGAGCATCTGTTTTGTCTCCACAGAGATGGGTGGAAAACACTGGGTCAATGGAGCAGATGCTGGTTTGTGAGCTGCAAGGCTAGAGGACAGCATTAGGTGATTGGGGAGGGAGGCAGCTCATTCTCTTTCATTGCTTTCCTAGACCAGGCGGACACAATAAAAGCAATACAGGGCAACCTCAAACTGTCTCACCAACACTTCCCCCAGCTGGCCACCAAGGAAACCCTTCTGGTTGCTCTGTTTGCCAGTCTGTCTGCCACCCCTTCCTGCCACAGAAATTGCCAGCAGCAACATCTATGCTCATGTTATCCCTGAAGAGTATTACTAAAGCAGCCAGCCAAAGGAGGTGGAGTAAGGAGCACCTTCTAGTGACAGTACTGCACTTGAGGTGTTTTCTCAGCTATCTGGGTGACCAGATCCGTGCTTGCTCTGATAACCAAGCCTGACCCTACCAACACAGTGCCTTCTAGAAAGTCTGATATCAGATGTCTTAACTGCTACCAAAAAGCATCCTAGAGCCAGGGGTACATGCTTCTCCAAAAGCTGTGTGGCATGGATATGGAGCCCACCTCTCCCCACTGGGCAGGTCATGCTGCTGGGTCTGTGCAATGGTGATCATCAAAAAGCAATCTTAATTGGTATTTCCATATGGTAGCCCAAATGGTGCGTGATGCTGTTCCTCCCATGTGACCATGAGTGACAAAGCTGCTGTAAGGACCAGAGGAGATGTAACACTTCCATCCTGCAGCCCTCCCACCTTAGCGAAACAGCATGTGATGAAGCTGGAGGCTGCTGCTCCAGGGTTGCTGGATGCGTGCTGAATGTGGGTTTGTTGGACTACCCAGGCTCACTTAGCAACCGGGTGTGTGTCTGGGATGTGTAGAGCCAGGCTCGGCACACTGCACTGCCTGCTCCCGCTGGGACATGCCACTGGGACACAGTGTCTTTTGGGGTTTGTCCTGTGTGTATGAGCCCCACAGCTTCTGAGCAGCTGCTGAAGATGACCTGGACTAACCGTGTCTGTTCAGACAACTGGTACATCTCGTGCTCTGTCAGTCACATCATATTGCTGAATTGGTATGGCTCCCATGGGCCTGTGGAGGTGGATGAAGAGGGCTTCTCCTGGTTATGATTTCTTTCCCTATTCCCCTTACCTTGCCTGAGGAGATGCTGGCAAGTGGCAGAGAAGGCAGGACCCCTCCCATAGCACTGTGCTGTATTGTGAGTTTGCGTGGTGTGGTCAACCAGTGCAACTACTGAACACCAGCTAGAGCCTGCTGGAATTGGCTTGGGAATGTACTGAAAGGGCATTGTGACACTGATTATTGTTAATTTTACTGTAGGAGTGTCAATGGAGCTGGAAGAAAGAAGCTTTTTCAAAAGGATTACTGTTCTTCTGAGCTACTTGGAGGTTTCTAGCACAAACTGTTCAAAGCATAAACTGTTGCTTTGAAATCCAGCACGGGTCAGTGCAGGGTGTTTTGTGGTTCATGGAGTTGTACAACAAACGAAGTAATAGGAATAGCTCTCATGGCTGGGAGCCTCCTAACTTGAATCTGCCATCAGTGGAGAATGCTTCTATTGAAGAACTTCTTGATCCTTTAAACCAGAGGTTTCTAGTTCCTTTAGTTCTGTACATGGTCAGTCAACTCTTGCAGAGTTAGCAGTAAGGCAAGAGTGAGCAGATGGGAGTAGGGTGGGAAGAAGTCTTTTAATACAACAATAATAAGCTAAACAAATTACCTTTGTAATGGGTTAGTTTGGCTGTTGCTGGATCAGTGGCTCTTTTGTTCCCACATGCTTATCTTAGGACATTCTAATCATCATTGCCTTAGAAAGCTTCCCATTTTGTTTTTTCTTTATGGTATAAATATTGTAGCTTGCACTTAATGGAGAAAGAGAGTGAACAAGAAAGGATTTCAGGCAGACTTTCTTTAATAGTATAGTATAAATTGGCAAAGATTGTTTTGCAATAGAAATATTCTTTGTTTGCTATGAAAAGGGCTTCATTTGCCTTTAGACATCCTGAATGATTTAGAGAAATAGACAAATGATTTAATTTTGCTTTTGTTTTATCCTCCAATGAAACAAACAACAGATTTGGAACAAGCTGCTTGCTAGACCTTGGAAATTAAACTGCTCTTTTTATTGGTAAAGTGTCTCTGCCTTTCCTGATGGCAGACAGCCGCGAAATACATTGACTCATGCTTGTTAGGGTTCCATCCCGCTCCTTTGATTTCCTTGATTATGATTCTAGTGCTGCCACCCAGGCAGGAGCTCCCAGTTCCATTTCCCTTGAAATCTCTGCTTTCCAGAGAACATCTCCCCCCCTCCAACCTGGAGCCGGAGATACAAGGCTATGGCTTGGCTCAGGAGCAGTTCAATGCAGAACACTGTAGCTTTTTCTTACCTCCTTTCAGCGGGGATTTGCATGTGTGCAGCATTAAGTGAGATTGGAAGGCAACAGGAGTCTAATTTTAACTTAGAAATCTGTTTTGATGACCTAATGTAATACTTTGAAGGACTCTTGTTCAGGTTATTCTTGGTCCTCAGTGAGTTTTCCTAGATCTCAAAGCCAGTAGCTTTCCACATGAGTGTGGGAGCTTCAGGTGGCTGAACCACTAACCACAGTACCTTGAGTAATCATGAGTGCTTCTTATCTGGCTTGCTTAATGCACTCAAAGATAAAACCTTTAAAGGCAGACTTCTTGCTTGGTGCCACGTTTTCAGGCTCTAAAAGTGCTATTAATAACACGTTTTCACCGAACTGCTTTTAGTTCTTGTGCCACTAAAATAGCAACAGCATATTTACCTCTTTCTTTTATTCTTTTAGCTAGCTCTATCTAGGTTTACACTGGCTCTTATTCTGCCTTCATCACTGTGTTACCCCAGTGTCTCCTGGTGAGGCAGAAAGCAAAAGGCATATTGAGTTTGTTCTTCCTCATCTCTTTTCCTTGTATGTATGTCCAGTGTAGTGGGTTATTTTGGTGGGGTTTCTTAGTTGGTGTTAAAGAAGGTGGAATCTATGCACTGAGAGCAGCAAGTAGTAACAGCTTCTTGAAAGCAAGGTGGAGAAAGCCCAGCTAATATTACCCATCATTGGATTTTCTTGATGAGGTACACCTTGTGGGCAGTATGGTTATTTTCCTAGGAGTGAAAGGCTAAAAGGTTGTTCAATGGAATTACTTCTGCTTTTAAAAGACTACATTTCCTTCTCTTAAGGGTTTCAGGAGTGTTCCAAATTTGACTATTAGAAGAACAGCAGAGAGCACAGTGGCAAGCCAATGTTTTTTCTTGTGTGAAGAAGAACATACAGGAGAAGAATCATAGAATCATGGAATAGTTTTGGTTGGAAAGGACCTTAAGATCATCCAGTCCCAACCCCTGCCATGGGCAGGGACACCTTCCACTAGAGCAGGGTGCTCCAAGCCCTGTGTCCAACCTGGCCTTGAACACTGCAGGGATGGGGCAGCCACAGCTTCTCTGGGCACCCTGTGCCAGCGCCCAGCACCCTCACAGGGAAGAGCTTCTGCCTTAGATCTAACCTGAACCTATTCCAATTTTGGTGTTTTGCAGGACATGTTATTTGAGCTGTCTTTTGATTTTATGAAATCTGCTAAATCTAATCTTAAGATTAATGCTGCTTTAAAGAAAGGAAGTGTATTTTCTGGCATGAGAAGATTAATTGTTAAATGGTTCTTCTGCTCCTGGCGAGGAGAGAAAACTGTGACTCTTTCAAGGTGACACAGTGTTTGAAGATGTGGTTGTCACACTCGCTGTATGTTGGTGATGAACTGAGCACTACCGAAATCTGTAGGGCTTTTTAACTGATGTGCTCATAACTTCCCTCTTGTTGCTCTGACTCACATCTTGGCTGCTAAGTTGTGTAACCTGCCAGCCGGTTGCCTGCTATGAAAAACATTGTGGCTGCAAGGATTATTATCAAGTATGTCTTATAATTTTAGTATTTTAGCAATCTATTTTGGCTCATTATGCAACCCACAACTCAAACGATGCAGGAAGGGACAGAGGAGGATTGGATGCTGATAAACCCTTTGATGTGCTCAGCCAAGCAGTGGGGTCCTCTAGGTGGTCTGATTAAAGCTGCCTTGCTTGAAGCAAGTTTTGTGGTCTCTCCCAAAATACAAAGCCATTTCCTCCCACTTAAGCCTCCCAGCACTGGGGACTGTGCTTTTACCAGTTGTGGTCTAGTTATTGGCAGGACTGTTGTGCTACATGATAGACATGCCTCTAAACATGCAGCCACATGTATCTATATTTGTGTATGTAGTAGAGAAAGATTCAAGTGCAGTTCAAACCATTATCAGTGCATGCTGGAAACTGCCTAGTAAATCACCATATGTTCCAGAGGAAAAGCCAGGCAAAGTCACGATGGCGTTGCATGTTCACAGCTGACTGGCAGGCACAAAGGCAGGTTCATGAAGGGGCATGCTATCCTATGCTTTTCTTCTTTTTTCCTGTATCGAACATTATTAGAGCCCATCTGCTTCCCTTACTGCTGTGGAAGGGTAAGAAGCCAGTCAGCCTGAACTTTCATTGCTGGAGCACAGGCACCAGGGAGAAGGAGGCTACACCGAAGGAGCTCTCTCAGATGTGTTTGGTTTCCATTTCTTTTGAAGTACAGAGTTTTAAAAATGGGTTTCAGATTCTCTTCCTTTCGTGTCTCGTTGTGCTCTGACTTTATGTTCGTACTGTGGCAGCCTGATGTTTGCTACCTGGAGTTCACAGACCTGGCATGGCTGAGACCAAACCTGTGGACCAGGCAGGCTGGCTGCTACACAGGGAGTGGGCAGCAAGCATTGCTGTGCTTTTCATCTCTGCCAGCCCAGAGCAGTTAGTGCCTCCCTAAAGCCCTCAGTGCCGAGCAGTGGTATTTGCTGACACGTTTGGCAATCTGTTTGCCTTGTGTTTTTTCCCAAGCTCTTTAAGGGTACTTGTAATATCTGATGGAAAGTCATGGAAAAGACTAACGACTTCTTATTTTATTTACTTCTTTTAATTAAACTCAGTTTATTTGAACTCCTGTAATTTAGCTTTCTTCCAACCAGATCCCTATTGAATTGGAATTGCTGTACAACCATAACGTTGACTGCTGTGACACCTACTGGTGGAGCTGAGCTGAACAAGGAAAGCCTGTAGGTACTTTCCTCTTCCTAATGAGAATTCAGGTAATGAGTTTGGCTCAGCAGGTGTGGTGTCTCTTGGAAGGACTGGCACATCTTTTTTCAATACATCTTCCCGTACTTTGTGCATTAAGAAATTGAGATAATCAGTTTTCTGTTTGCTTTTAACTTCTGTCCTTTCTCTTCCTCGTAGCTCTTTAATCTTCACCCTCTTTGTTTCATCTATCTTTATTCAAGTTTCTTTTTTATCATCCCTTAATAGTATTGGGAGCTGCAAGGAAGTCTCTTTGAAGTCTTTTCCGAATTGCCTTCTTCCCCTAGAGTGGTCCTTCTTCATTATCTGTGATCATTTCTTTGGTGCTAGAAACTTATTATCATTCATATTGCCCTGTTAGGGAAATTTAAGGAGCCATTCATGCAACTCCTTCCCCGAGATCTCATACCTAAGCAGGTTTTGTGAGTATTGAGAAAAATGGAGCTTTTCTGTTTATAGAGAAATAAGGATGTTAGTAGTTTACAATAAAAAACCAGCTTTGCATCTCCACTGGGCAATGAAGAATGGAGAGCAGTTCATAACTGTAGGAAAATGTGCTGTATTCTTTGACTGAGGGATAGTTCTGCTTTACTGAAGTAATGCTGCAAGCTTCCAAAAATGCATCCTCCTGCATGTGATTCTGGAACATACCATTAGTCCAAAAAGTTACTCAGAGGCTTCTCAGGTTGCTCTTCCTTTGAGAAGCAGTTCGTATTTTAGAAGCTTGAGTAGCTTTGAGTAACTTAAAATTGTGCGAGATATCTTGACTTGATCTGTAGTCCTCAGTGGCTGAAAGGGAGGAACTCCTGCTGTCTCCTCTTCCCATTATGGCTGCACACTTCTGTCCCTTGCTTCTTGTCCAGCCACGAGGACGCTCTTCACACCCCATCTGCAGGCCCATTCAGTTCACTGAGCTGGCAAAAAGAGAGAAGACAGGCCATGGGAATTCCAGCCTGATGAGCACATGGATATCAGCAGGGGACAAGAGATGGTGGGGAAGTAGGGGTGAGAAAGCAGCTGGAGAGGAAAACAGGTTAGTGAGGTCTCCCCATTTATGGCAGCTGAAATACAATACTGTTGCATGTATTTTTCCCTGCAAAAGAAAAGGTCTGTTATCTCTTGCTGCCTTTTTCCCTTCCCTGGTGTGCCAGCTTTGTGGAGTCGTGCAGTGACCTGTGGGTCATACTGCCATTCTTCTGTCCCTTTTGTTTTCTCTCATTCTGGACAGGTTCTTGCATTACATTTTTAGTGTAGGGTCTGCCTGCTGCCTAAGGCATGTGGCAGTGTGACCAACAGGCCTCCTCTTTCCTTGGGGAGAGTTGGGTATTTTCAGTTTTCACTAAATATTTACATGTGGGGTTTGCAAACAGGGCTTTATTTTTGTTAGGTGAAGGCCAGGGAAAGAACTATCAACTTCAGACTTAAGGATGGAAGGTTTTGGGAGGGTACTTCTTTCTCTTGGTATTTCTGTCCTTCCAAGACCTTTGTGTCCTGTGCCTTTACAGTATGGAGTGAATCTATAGCAATGGACAGAAGATTTTACAAGGATTTTCTCCTAGAACTTAAATGGTTTTAACATACCTGTGGAAGCTGAGGAGAAAACTTGATGCTGAGCATTCCCTAAGAATTCAGTGAAAAGCTGAGATTCTATATGCCATTATCACAAGTGGCTGTGGTACTGAGGATTCACATTGGTGGTCTATAGTAATTAGAACTCATGCATTATAATCTAGTTGAGAATAAACTGAGATGAGTAAATAAGCTCAGCATTGGAGAGGAAGGAATAGAACATCAGACAGCTGAGATGATTGGAGTGTTGATGAATTGACTTGGCTGTGCCAACCAATAAGCTAATTTTTGTTTTTCCACTTGCCAAGATCTGGCACAGAACACAGAATACACCTGTGATGGCTATTTACTTGCTGACACTCTTCCAACTCCAAACTTCATCTTAAGAAGGGTTTGGGCAGCAAGGAGTGTTACTGCATCATGCTGAAAGCTCCTGCTCAGCTGTGCCCCGGCTGGGGACAGTGGCTGTGCTGGTGGGATTTCAGCAGTAAAATACCCTTAGGAAACTGAGACCTACAGACTTGCCTGTTGCTGCCTGCAAGGAGCAATCAGTATGTCAAAGGTACCGGTGCAGAGCAGGTTAAATCAGAGGCTGCATTATTCCTGATGTAGTGATGGGGAATTAATCTCTCTCTGTCTGAAGGGTTGGAAGTTACAGAGGAGTTCAGTGCTTTGTGGGATTTCCTAAGCCTGTCAGGGTCCAGTCGCCCATAAAAGTTGCTTAACCTTATTAATAATTTCTCTTTACATCTTTCTTATTTTGGGTTCTTTGACATGAACTGACTTGCTCAGGTTCGCACAGGAAGCAGTGACAGACTCGGGAGCTCAGCCCAGATGGCCAGATTCCCAGTCCGGATCCTTACTTTCTGTGATGGTTTCTCTGTAAACTAGATGCTGAATAAGAGCCTGTCAGTCAAGTGGTGCTTCAGCAAGCTGTAACACCTCTTAGACTAGAAACCGTCAAAGTAAACCTGTATTTCATAGCCGTTTTTGCACAATATTAGTGTGTCTTTTAGTGGCATATCACTAAAAACTGTCATTTGAAATCTTGAATTACAGACATCTGAATCTTATTTTCATCACAATCTTGTGCTTAGTTAGAGAGCTCTATGTAGAGATGAGTGACCTTGGTGTAATAATGTGCATCCACAGTACCTAATTTGTGGTGATGTCATTTATCTGATGGTAAAGTTTCAGAGGGTGAGGGTCTGCAGTTAAATTCACTGTTGCCTTGTGCTGTTATGGTAGTTTGGCTTTGACCTTGAGATGTAGGGAGGCACTGTGTTGTTTAGAGGTTTGTCTATGGGCTGGCTGGAACTAGAGCCTCCTGCCATGTCTGGGGGCAGCTCAGACAGGCGGAGCTCTGTCATCCTGGAGGAGCTCCAAGCATCGCAGTTCTGCTGTCTCCATTGCAGCCGCTCTATTAAAATACTCCATACTGCTTTTGAATTCTTTCTGTGAGATTGCAAATTAATTACCTGGAGGGGGGGTGTCCAACCTGTGAACCTCCAGGGGCAGTTTGGTTGATGTTCTGTACCCTGCTGTGGTACTCTGTTTCCTGAGGGCCCCTCAGGAGCAGAGCAAGGGCTGGCTGGGTTTTCCCACAGTGAGGTTCCACTTGTCATCTTCCTTTGGGATGCAGAAGTCACTGCAGCCTCGTGTGACAAGAAGCTCAGACAAGTGCATAAGAGGAATGTGTTAGCATCCATTGCACGTTGGTGGCTCTTAGCCCACTTGTTCACTGAGTCAGACTGGGTGGGCATGGAGAAGACCTCTGGAAGTCTGAGGAGACATTCCTCCTCCTCACAGTGTGAGCAGGTGAGGACCTTGCCCTTTTCACACCAAGTCTCCTTCATGGGATCGTCCCTGCCGAGCCCCATGGTGGAGTTTGTCAGCATGCCCCCTGAGTGTTTGCAGTCAGTGGTAGTTGTTAGCTTTACACATGCCCCATGTGCTCAACATCACAGAGACCAAAAATAGAAACGTGATTTCCTTCCTAACCTTGTGCATCAGCCTGAATAGGAAGAAATGCTGTGCCTTTGTGTTGCGTTCTTCTTTCACATTACTATAAAGGTAGCTGATTGAATACTAAGCGTTACTTACTCTATCAAAACTCACAATGGGACGCTCCTGCAATCTTATTGTTATGTGGAGCCTCTTTGCTTGTTGTACAAATAACAATCACTTGTATGAATTTTGTGCCTGTTGCAGCATCTTCCTGTTTTCCCTCTCATAGCTTTGGGTGATGGCAGTGCATTGCCTGTGAGCAATGGAGGAAGGAAGGATTTTGTTCAAGTCTTGAAGATTGCACATAGCTGCTCAGGTCATATGTTTGCTTAGAAGGGTTGAGTAGATCTGTAAACTGTTTAAAATAAGTAAATCCTTTTTTTCTGGCTTCAGCTTCTGCGCAGAAGGAGTGGGTTTGGAATGAAGTACAAAGAGCTTTTGTCTGGGGTTTACATTGTCATATTAGAATTGCAGGGTTACAGAACAACATGATAGGAGCCATTTTAGATGCCAAGATAAAGTCTGTTAAGTCTGAATCCCTCACTTTGGGCTCCTTTCTCTTTCCTTACTGACACTCTTTGGACTTTTCATTTACACTGTTGTGAAACTGCTGAATTTTTGATGTAATAGTTAAGCCAAGTAGATTGTGCCTGAACACGGGAAGTGCAAATAATTGTTTGCCCTAGAACATTTAAAGGTACAGATTTGGGCCTGATGGAAACCTGACTTACAGTGTTGTAATTCATGCTTGGTGCAGAGGCAGCTCCAGGGTTACTCTCTTCATTCCTGCCTGCATGCATTAGCATGCATGGATTTGGTGCAGTTGTGCTCCAGAACTGTGCATGCAATCATTCAGTTTCTCCTCCTAAATGAGAGTGCTTGAGCTTGCATTTTTACCAGCACAGCTTTTGAGGATATATTTGAATGCTGTGGTTTCTAAATCACCTTCATCTGGGGAAGGGAAATTTGCAGAGCCAGTGAAACTATTTGGTGAAGATAAAAGTGAGATTTTTGCTTTTCTATCAATTTTATGTAAAACGGGAAAGAAAAACCTGAGCATTGGTGTGGAGTGGTAATTGTGGAGTACAGTTATGTGGCTCTAGCTGGGTTGATATCTTACAGCAAGTAGTTACTCAGCCTCCATATGAGCACACATGATGGCCTCGTAAAGAGACTGCTCTTCTCAGAGGTCCATCTGACCGGGTGCTGGACAGTGTCCAGTGGTCCTGCCTAGGGGACGAGTGCAGGATGAAAACATCCCAGCACTTTTTGGATAATTACTTGACACCCTTTCTCCTAATGGGAAAGGACCAAAAGTTGGGGTTTGGTATTTAATAACCTCCACTCTGTTGTTCTTCCTGAATTCATCCTGGCGCTTTCTGAATCTCCTCAAAGCTGAAACAAAAAAATTCATAAGGCCATGACAAGGAGATCAGAGGTTAGGACCCAGCTGCACGCGGATCTGCCTTTCTTATTTGCAACCTGCTGCTATCATTTTATGCCACTTAATTCTTTTATCTGAAGAGAGGGTAAGCAATTCTTCCCTGTCCTCCAGTGACACTAAGGATTTTATAGCTCACTGTTGTATTTAGCTCTCTGTTCTGTTCTTTCCTTACTCTGCTCCTTCCCTCTCTTCTGTTCCTCTCCATCAAAGTAGATGTGACACTATTTGTCATTCACAGCTTCATGTTGAATTTGCTTAATAAAGGATGTAACATTGTTTTCACATTTTCAAAGTCAGGTGTTTTGTTTCCTAGTGGTTAAGTTAAACCACAAAACACATTAAAGCAGAACGCAAGTAGAAAAAACCCTTGAGAAGAAAAGGAAGCATTTGGCTTGACTCAAACTTCATCTTTTGAGGATGTTTTCAAGAGCTTACTTCCATGATAAAACAGCATCTTTGGAGATTGCACCATGCAAGGCCCATAACAAGGTTTCTTTTGACTCTTGTGGAGGACTGAATCGTCCATCCCATTCCTTGCTCTGCCTAGCAGCACTCCTGGCCATTGGACCTGTGCCTGTTCCATAGCAGGAGCCAGGTCAGACTGATGCCATCGGCTGGCTTCTCCCCAGCTGTGGGACACCATCTTCTTGCCAGCATCCAGGATCCATGGGGGTGATACAGAAACAGCTTTCACTATGAAGAAGTTGATCTTCCTTCAGTCTTTATGCAGGTGTCTGTATGAGAAGTTTAGGTTTTGCTGCTTCTAGTTTGGGTTCATACCTTCTCAGGCTGAATTAAGAGCTAACTGAGGGCTCAGGCTGATGGTAAGTTAAACTTCTTGAGTTTCAGTCTGACTGCTTCTCAGCAGGTTAAAAATAAAGCACAGAGAGCCCCCATCTTAGGTTGTTTTTTTGATACTACTATACTATCCCAAACTGCAGACAAATACAGACAGGAGGCAATTTTAGTGTCCTTATGTTCAAGCTCTCAGCTTCAGAAACCACAAGTACGTCATCAGGCTTTTCGCTTCACTTTAATCTCTTTTTATAGCTAACCTGCAGAATCATCAGAAGTGCTCTGTGGTATTAACTAACTCTGATAGATGAGTTTATTGATAAATCTGAAGTTCTCTGCAGCTAAATGCATTAGTTGACTCCTACCTGCTTGGCAGTGGCGTCTGCAGAGGTTACCTGAACACTTGCAACCAGATACTTTTTGATTTTGGGGTGACCACATCTTTGATTGTCTGGTTGGAGGTATGTTTGACCTGGTTATCAGAGAAACTGGGATGTTTCTGCAGCTCCCAGCATACCTGTCTCCTGTCAGAGGTCTAAAATGGACGTGGTAGAAACAGGGTTCACTTTGGAAATGTTGGCTGACCTTTCTCAGTTTACAAACAGGTAAAGTAGGAAAATGATGCCATCTGTTCCACAGCGGAGTACCTGTTCTGATGCTGAATTATGTTCGAAATAGCAATAACAACATAATGAGGGTAGTGAGAACGGTTATTTTAGTTAGTGACTCTCAACAGACTTCATTAATTTAGAACATTATGGAGGTAGAGGGAGGCTGAACGTTTGAGAAGATGGTGGAGGGATTGATGATGAGTACTTTGTTATGCTGTTACTGCTAATTTTTCTTTGTGATGTATAACAATGTGAGAAACCTGACTGAGAGGAGAAATACTCCAGGTATGTGTAAGGAAATGGTAGTGCTCTATAGGTACATCAGTGGGAGAAGCAGAATGAAGGCAGACCATGTTATCCTTGTTCAGTCTCTTGAGTGATGTGTCACTGTTTCAGTTTAACCCCAGCCAGCAGTGCAGCCTCATGCAGCCACTCAACGGCTGCACCAGTGGGATGGAGAGAAGATCAGAAGGGTTAAAGAGAGAAAACTTGTGGTTGAGTTAGATAGTTTAACAGTGAAGTAAAAGCCATGCACCAAAGCAAAGCAAGGCATTAACTCCCCCCTTCCCATGGGCAGGCAGGTGTTCAGCCATCCCCAGGACAGCAGGGCTCCATCACATGTAACTGTTATGTGGGAAGACAAACACCATCACTCTGAACATCCCCTCTTCCTACTTCCCCAGCTTTGTACACTGAGCATGACCCCATTTGGTGTGGAATGTCCCTTGGGTCAGTGGGGCTCAGCTGTCCCTGCCATGTCCTTTCCCAGCAACTTGTGCACCCCCATCCTCCTTGCTGGTGGGGTGGTGTGAGGGGCAGAAAAGGCCTTGACTCTGTAAGCTGCTCAGCAAGAACTAAAACATCCCTGTGGTGCCAACGCTATTTCCAGCACAAATCCAAAACAGCCTCATACCATGAAGAAAATGAACTCCATCCCAGCCCAAACCAGCACAGACATATCAAAAAGCTTAAAGTGGCCAGCCAGAGCTCCCCTATTTAAAAATAAGTAAATGTGCTCAGCAAACTCTACAGCAGTCAGTGTAATAAAACCCCAGCAAATGATGCTAGGTGGGAAAACAGAGATTAAAATTATATGTCTTTTTTATATGCAACTTGTGTATGGGCTGAATGTTGGTATTTCTTTTACTTGCTGGCATCTTGTTACTAGAGAGATGTAGGGAGACAAAACTGAAGGAAGCTCACCAGAAATTCAGTGTATGAATTGGAATGTAGCATATGATTTAAATACCTTTAAATATACTCTTTTAAAAAACATGGTCTTTCAATCCAGTGTACATTAAAATACAAATAGTAAACAAGAGGCAAGAAAGGAAAAGAAGAGCAAAAGAAGCTGCAGCTTTTAGTATTTTACTGTGGAGAAAAGACAAAGGACAGCATAGAATCAGCCAGGTTGGAAAAGTCCTTCAAGATCATCAAGTCCAACCAGTACCCCAGGATAACATTTGGTGGTTTATTCTGAGTGCCACAAAGTAAAACTGAGGGGATCAGATGAGCCTTTGATGCAAGAGGAATGTTTCACAGACAAGCAACATGCAGGCAGGTGAGCTGTTTAGATGGGGAAGTGGCTGCAGGCCTGAATAACTCCCCAGTGTATTCTGTCCCCTTTTCACAAAGCAAGGAGTTAGATTTCTGTTCTTGTAACTCAAGAGGGGAAAAAGGTGCAAGTATCAGTTCGTGCTGTGCCCTGGGTTTGCTCACATACACTTCTCCATGAGGAAACGAGATGGAAGGGGCTGATGTGTTTGGGTGTCAGTGTGTTCTAGAGCTGAGCTTGCTCTCTTGCAGGGCTGTCTTACCCTCTCCTCCATGGATGCAGCAGGACTCGGTGAACCGTGCTGAGCCAGGGAGATGAGTGAATGGTGCTGCTGCGCTGAGCCAGGCTCTGCCTCCTTTACTTCTGCAGAGTAACACCTTCCTCTGTTCAAGAGGATGGAGATGTTTGCAGAGTGAGGTACCACTTAGGAGTGATGAAAAAGCCTGAGTCTAGCCTTACATTAATATTTATTCAAGAGCTCGGTGTGGGGTGAATAGCGCGGTAGAGGAGGGAAGCTGTTTATTTTTCACACAGCAGAGGCATTTTGGAAAACAAGAGCTGGTGATGCAGAGGAGCAAGCAGCGTGAGCGCTGGCCGTGCGTGTGAGGAATTCAGGAGGAGCATACTGCTTTCAGCTCACTGGGTGGGAATTAAAACCAAATCATCTGTGTGTCAGCGGGATAGCATGGAATGATTTTGGAGCCTGCTGTTGTTTTCAGATTTGTGGTTTTATTAATTCCCATCTTGATTTTAAACCCTGAACATAGTGTAGGCCTAATAAGGCTTTGCAGTAGTGCCTAGGATCTTGGAAAGGGTGAAAAGAGGGATATTGTAATCTGGTTTTGGATTATGCTGCCTGACTGACCTCCAGTCATTGTTTTCCTCACTCTCAATAGAAGGATGAAGTGTCTGGGAACAATGTGTGAATAGGTATGTCAAAGCAGAGGCCCTGCTTTATATTTCATAAGGATTTTTTGCAGTCCTCATCTGGAACATTTGCATTTCTTTTAAAATAGTGGAGCTGCTTTTCCAGTCCAGATCATTTTTACTATAGCCTTGAAACCTTCAAACCCTGTATCTTTTTCATGACAAGGTTGAGCGTGTGGCTGATTTTGGAAAGCAAATGTATGGAATCAGACCTGTTTGCTGTAGCTGAGGAGGGCTGAGAAGCTTTCTGAAGGGTAGCTTTTAACCCTTGTTTTACTTTTTTCGTCACGAGGTGGTTTGCAGAGAATCCACTGGCTATAGGGACAGCGGAGTGGGTGAGGTGTTGCTTCCAGAAATGCAGAGTATTGAGGAGAAGCAATGTGAACATAAAATCATGGAACTAACCAGGTTGGAAAAGAGCTTTAGGATCGTTCAGTCCAACCATTCCCCAGCACTGCCAAGGCCACCACTGACCCATGGCATTGAGGGCCTCATTTCCACGATATGTGAACACTTGCAGGGACGGTGACTCCATCCCTGCCCTGGGCAGCAGTTCCAATGCTGAGCACCCTCTGGGGAA
>JASSUY010030840.1:0-74341 GCA_032466535.1 Forpus xanthops | reverse complement strand
AGGCTGCGTGGAGACCTCATAGCAGCCTTCCAGTATGTGAAGGGGGCCTATAGGGATGCTGGGGAGGGACTCTTCATTGGGGACTGTAGTGATAGGACAACGGGTAAGAGGTTCACACTTAAACAGAAGTTTAGATTTGGATATGACGAAGAAATTCTTTATTGTAAGGGTGGTGAGGCACTGGAATGGGTTGCCCAGGGAAGTTGTGAATGCTCCATCCCTGGCAATGTTCAGGTTGGACAGAACCTTGGGTGGTACGGTTTAGTGTGAGGTGTCCCTGCCCATAGCAGGGGGGTTGGAACTAGATGATCTTGAGGTCCTTTGCAACCCTAACTGTTCTATGATTCTATGACTTAAAAATAGCCCATCCTCATTCTCTTCTCTAACAAAAAAAGAGGTCACACCAGCCCTTCTGGGTAAGAGAAGAACATCTTTCTATAGACTTATGCTGTGGTTTAAGTTACCAAGTGTACTTCTCAGTCCCTGTGCCTGTGTTTTCCTAATTGTACAACTGCTGAATTCAGCTGTGTCTGAGCTCAGCAGCTGTCTTCAGTCTTCTGCAGCCTGTTCCTGCTTTGCTGGCTGGGTGCAGAGCCGGGGTCTGCAGCTATGGGGAACAGCAAACATTACTTTGTGAAAAGGATACCACAAGATGTGACTTGCTCAGAGGACCTGAAGGTGATGCAGGGGATTGATCCTGACTTCTCATTTAAGATGAGATGCCTCTCCCCTTTCATCTGAGCTCAGGGCACCACCCGTCCCCTCCATCTAGAGAGCTGTTTTTTTGGCTACCCTGAAATTAGCAGCCAGACAGTAAAACAGGGACCTGACATAGTGTTCATCACAGTTGGAACTGCCTTTGCCAGGCTGAAGGTAGCTGGAAGGTAGGATACACAGGAGAGGACACATTGTTCCTTGTCTTGGCCATTACGGTTTTACAAATGACTATTCCAAGCTTAGTTCCAAAATGGTGTCGTGGCTTTCGGTGCTGTCATCAATTGCCATCAACACTGCATTTAGCTGACATAATTACTTATTGTTACAATCAGTGCCCATTAGGTTAAAGCTAAATTACAGTCTCAGTCCTTGGGAACTGCCTATTACATCCATATGAATACGCAAAGTTCATCACTCATGATTAACGTTGCTACAGTGAATACAAAAGGAATTAGTGAGGACCTGTCACTTATTGTAAAGTGCTGCCAGATTATGGTATCAGAAATGATGTGTCAACTGTTAAAACTTAATAATCCATGCTGGAGTGCTGTATCTGATTATAACACTGATCACAGGAGAGGCCTGATTGGCACTTGGAAGAGGAGGCTGGGTGGTTATGAGACCGATAACCTACATGGGTCAGGATTTGCTGACCAAATGCTGGAGCCGCAGCTCAGCATACTGACCCCCTAGCCCTGGGAGCTGTGAAAGTCTGGGGACACTCCTGGGGTCATGTGCCTGGGTGCTGGTGTGGATGGGAAAGGGTCAATGGGCTTGTGGACCATGGACACATATCTGAGCTGGGAAGGTGGGTGCAACTCCTGGCTAGGCACCTCCTTATTCTGGCAGAAGAGAGCCTAGGGATCCCAGGCTGGAATTTGGTCCCCTCCACTCTAGCTTGTGGTGCAAATCACTTTGCTGTGGCCAGGATCACCATTTGCAGGCACCCTCTCTTGTGGTGATGGGAGCTGAGTAGAGTGTGGGAACACATTTCCCCTGATGTGAGCTGGGAGTACCCAAGAGGTCCCCTCATTCAGATGAGTTTTGCTGGGTACCCTCCCATGGGGTAAAAGCAGCTTGCAATCATGTATATATTGGTGAATGTTTACATAGGTAAGTATACATGTGCATGCGTGTGTGAATTTAGAAGAAGCCCTAAGATTCTGTTTTGTCATTGCTCAAGGAACTGTCTGATTTTTCTAATTTGATAAAACTTTTTGGTTTGAAATTGTGTTGTTGTTGGCTTTTCTATTTTTCCTTGACAACTCTCAAGACAGAAGCAAATGTCGCACATAACCTCCAATGCTGTAATGCTGGGGGATTTCTTTTTTTATCTCTTTTTCTTTTTTCTTCTTTTTCTAAAAAAGCAACCTACAAACGAGCATAAAGATCTGATGTTGAACCCTGCTAACAAAGTCCTCCTGGGAATAAGAGCTGAACCACACAGGCTGAAGTACACAGGCTTGACAGAGGTTGAGTAGCTCTAAATCTGCATCTGGCCCCTGCTAACCCCACAAAGCAGGCCCTGGCCCACCCAAGGGACAGTGTAGTCGCTCCAGACACATGGTGCTGTGCTCCTCATCCAGCAGTGCGCCTGAAGCCAGGCTGTGGCTTGTGTAGGACCATTGACCAAAATCCCTGCATATGCTCTTCCTCACAACCCTGCATTTTTGTTTATAGCTCTTGGTTGCAGGTGTTTACTACTGGTCTCAACCTGAAAGCTGGCTACTTCATACTAGCATATTTACTCTATCCCTTAACCAGCTTAGGTTTCCCTACAGCATTTTGCATCTCCTCCAAAGAGTATTTAAAACTCCTACAGGTCTTTGATGAAAGGCTCCTGGACACTTCGTATGACTTCTGGCAAGCACTTGTGCTTTTCTACTGTTGCTGTCATGTTCAGCGTACTCCAGCAGATGACAGAAGCAAGCTTGTGCTTTTGATACAGGGTCATCCTTGCTACCAGACAGCCCTCACTGTCTGAGCAGCCAGCAGTAAGGGTTGTATATCTCTTTTGCCCTCAGCCAGCTTGGTTGGTGTGTGTGAGCTGAAGGTTGCCCTTGTGCCTCCAGGTTGTTTAACCATCTTTGGCTCCTGGGGAAGGTTCATAGAATCATAAAACAGTTAGGGTTGGAAAAGACCTTAAGATCATCTATTTCCAACTCCCTGCCATGGGCAGGGATACCTCACACTAAAACTTGTCACTTAAGACTCCATCCAACCTGGACTTGAACACCGCCAGGGATGAAGCATTCATAACTTCCTTGGGCAACCCATTCCAGTGCCTCACCACCCTTACAGTAAAGAACTTCTTCCTTATATGTAACCTGAACTTCCCCTGTTTAAGTCTGAACCCTTTACCCCTTGTCCTATCACTACAGTTCCTGATGAAGAGTCCCTCTCTGGTACCCTTGTAACCCCCTTCAGATACTGGAAGGTTGCTATGAGGTCTCCACACAGCCTTCTCTTCTCCAGGCTGAACAGCCCCAACTTTCTCATCCTGTCTTCATATAGGTGGTGCTCCAGCCCATTGATCACCCTCATGACCTTGCTCGTTTCTGTCCTTGCAGGCCCTGGAAATACTCAGCAGCAGCAATACCAATGCAGAGGAAAAGAAGCTGCTTTCTGGAGATCACCAGCTTGGAGGGAATGGAGAAACATCCATTTGCCAGTGATTTCAATGTCCTTGCTTAAGACCTCTCTGCCAGGGTAGCTGTCTGAAGGTAAGTCAATCTGCTGGGGAGCTGTGCCACTGATATCCACAGCTGTCCACATCATGGGCTGTGAAACCTTCTGGAGCTGGATTGCTCTGCTCAGATTTCTCTACCCAGGACCTATGTGTTCACCATAAAGCCATGTGGATTCACAAATGAGCAGCGATGGAAGGAGATGGTAGGTATGTTGGTGCTGCTGCTAGGTTATCTGCTGTGCTTGTGGACGCTCCAGACTATGTGTCCAGGATGCTGTGTGTTGCCTGATGGTGCTCACCACTTGCAGCTTTTCCTGAGAGCACATCTCAGCTTTCATGGAGTTTTTTTTGGCTATGCCTTATTGTGCGTTTGCTACTGACAACACGAAGAAAAACCTTTGGTGTATTTTAAGGCATGTTTATATCATTACCCCCCTTCATGCCATTTCCTGGACCTTCAGACATACTTCCTTCACTCCTCCAGCTTGCTCCAGTTGTGCTTTATCTTGTTTGAGAAGCAGTGGCCCTTTTTGCATCAGTTCAGATCTCCTTTGCCCATGGTCCACTGTGACCCTTGGCTGCTCCTCTTCTCCACATTGCTTTCCAGCTGGATCTCCTTCTGTTAGACAGCCAAGGGAAGAAACTGCACCCCACCTCTCTTGAATAGCATCCTAGCTTTTGATGACCATGTCTCCTCCTGTTTCTACTTCTGCCTTGCACTAAGTACACCTATGGTGATACACGTGTGACACCATACAGGGATTTTCCTCTCCAATATATTAAAGGCCTGATAGCAGTACCAAAGGTCTAAGAAAAAGTCTGCAGAGCAGCAAGGTTTAGGCAAGCTTTACATAGTTCTTCCACACTAAGACCTTTCTCTTGCACTGACTCTTATGTCTCGGGTTTTTTTCTTCTTTGGTTGCTTGTGATGGCAAGAGCTGGGTTTTTTTTTCCTTCTTTTCTACTGCAGCTTCAACCGAGCAACATAACTAAAACCATTTGTTTGGGCTAAATTGAAAACTCAAAACATCTTTAGCGTGAACCTGCAAACAAGACTTCCCAAGTCCCACTCTGTTCTGGTTTAATTGATACATTTGATCTCTAAGAAAAATAATCAATCATTTACTTATCCTAGGCAAACAAAACTTCCTTTAGAGGACCTGAAACACAATCTGTCATTTCCATTTCAAATAATGTTAAATGTCTGTATAATTTTGACCATAAAATGGAAAGAGTAACTGTCCAGTTACTGCAAGTGGAAATGTTCCTTTTCAAAGCATTCAAATGAAACCTTTCATTTATTTTCTTGAAGGTTTCCCACTGGCTGGTTTGGAAGTTGGCAATTCATTGAGATAGAGTTGTTCAAAGTTGGCTGCTGCTGAATTTGCATTTTTTTTTCCCCAGAGGAGAGAGGTTTCGAGAGGAAAACATTGCTTTCTATGTGCTGCATCATCAGGAACTACATTCCCCTCCCATGTTCACCCCCGTCATGTGGGGAAGCGCAGATCTGCACTTCCTCACCAATTTCTCCCCACCAAAGTTCTCAGATGGAGATTCCCCTCATTCCTGCTCTGGACATGGGATTACAGCTCTGACTCCTTTTCCCTGTGCATCATCAACATGTTGTTTCCAGGGTCATAAATTTGCACTGTGATGAGACACAACCAGATGTTAGCATACGTGAAGCGACTGGCAAAGCAGCCTGCCTGGCGCAGCCCCCACCTCCAGAGTCGGCCGCCCGCTAATGAGAAGCAGGTCTCTTGCCTTGAGCCGGACCAGGACAGACGGAGAGCATCCCCAGGAGCAACTACGGAGCTGCCATCTCGCCCCCTTCCTGCTTTTAGTGCCCAGAGAGCATCTCTAGGGCTGGATTCAGGCACTTTAGTGACTACTGGCTTCTGGCAGCCATCTGGAAAGATAGTTTGGGCTGGTACAGGGAGGAAACACACAAGGCCATGGTCCTTCTTGCTAGCAAGGAAGCTGGTTATAATGCTGTATGGTGCTTTACCACGTAAAAATACTTCTGAGATGCATGTTTTGGATCATTTGTGTGCCTGAACGGGCTGTTTTGTAAAGGAGAGACCCATGGGGAAGCAAGGTCTTAGCTCATGATGCTTAACTGGTACCCTCTACCAGAAGCAAGTGTTGACTTGGGATGCCTGTTTCCAGGTCAGTCCAGCCTACATGTCCCTATAGCTCTCAGGTGCCCAAATCCCCTGGGTGGGCAGGTTGCTGGGGCTGGGGAAGGTTTCACTGAAAAGCAGGTAAAGGGTTCCTTGCAGAGAATGTGTCCCTTGTGCATTCTGAGGGTCTTCAGGACAGCTGCAGCTTTTCTCCAGTGTCATCTGTACTATCTACCATTACAACTCACATCCTCATATTCCTTGATGCATGCATACTGGGTAATGTTTTGGAGTGCACACTAAACATCAGGGGGATCCACATCCTGACTGTAATCCCTGGATACAACCATCCTGCTAGTGCTTTTATAATGTGATCTCCTTTTTCCACTGCTGGTAGCCCCAGCTGTTTCGGGGGCAAGACTGAGCCCTGCACTGGACTGGCATGGCCCTGTCTGCTCCTTCATAGCATCAGCTCACTGAGTCACAGGGTGAGTGTAGCCTTAAAGATGATCCACTGTGGAGATCTGGCCCTACAGTTACTTTTTCTTCACTCTTTCCCAGCCCATGCAGGCTCTGGTGGTTCTTCCTCATATGTATTCTGCCGCTGCACTGACATGGGCAGGCCTCCTCACTCAGGTAAGCACAGGGGGGAGAGCTCTATTTGAATCAGTAGGAGCATGTTGTTTCTGCACCTTACATGTTGGCAAGGGTACCTTCAGGGGATGCTTGTCAGTTGGAGGTTCAGAAACAGCCTTCAAACTACAGACGAAAGAGTTGGAGCTTGGTAAGACCTGTGAGGGGACAAAACACTGTGGTGTCCATGGCCATGAGCTCCAGCTCCAACGGAGGGGGAGCCCAGCTGTCACCAGATGCCTTAGCCACCAGCCCAAAGGATGCTCCTAAAGCCATGCAGGAGGGATGGGAACAGGATGACCCTGGGCATGCTCCCACCAGCCCTTTCCAGTGATGTGAGAGGCCGAGTGAGCACTTCTGGCTCTTCTCAGCCTCGTGGAAGAAGCAGCCCATGGCCCCATTTGACTGTGAAGGGATTAAGCACTAGCCAAGAGAGACCCTACCATTCTCATAGGAAGGCCAGGCAAAAGAGAGCTGCCCGCCCACAGCTCCTGGAGTTGCACCTCACTGCTCTGAGCGTGTACATGGAAGGAAGGGATGCCTTGTTAACACCGGGTGTGGAGACCTCTGTGTCCTTGCCCTGCCTCAAAGCCTCTGCTCCATTGTGCACCAGTGTGTTGGAAGGAGTTTGGGTTAAAAGGGGTTAACAGCTCTCTGCTGTAACACATGATTGGTCTTTATGAGGTTGAAACTCTTGTCTGTTTGAGGCCTACAGATGATGCTAAAGAGCACAATAATGACAGCAATTCAAAGCAATCTAATTATGCAAACGGGAGGCTAAACAATTTCATCATCCTTAAATTAGATTGTCCTAATGAGATAAAGACACCAATTAATCCTGAATTAATTTCAATAGCCTATTTCAGGCAAACACTTTAATATGCAAATGTAAATGAGAAACAAAGCCTACCGTAGAATGCCAGAGTTCAAAACCTCTCTCTGCACAGCTGCAGCGGGTGTAAATAGTGTCTAATGAGTTTGCATGGAAAGACACAACCAGTTGAAAATTTTAGACTTCATAAAGCACAGCCGGTGCCTCAGGTACATCGCGGTGCTGAGCCGGGTGGGAGGGGAGGGAGGACTCACTTGGCTGACACCAGGAAGGCCATCAGCCGCTCTCCACAGGCACACGCGGGATGGGTCCAGCCACCACCATCATGGAATCACAGGATGAAGGGCTTTAACAAGATGCTGCTCCATAAAGCCAAACGCTTCATGCTGAGTACCTGGCCAGTCGCCTTTCTAGGACGCAGAGATGATTTTAATTAGCTGTTGCGTAATTGTTTTAAATTAGCCATTTTGCTATGCACTCCAAAAACCACTCTTTTTTTTTTTTTCTTTTAGCATTTGGCAAGGGAAAGGGTAGAGCCTGGGATTTAGGTTACAGACAAAAGCAAACATGGTACTGAGTTTCTCTCGCTTTGCTCCCCTACCATCACAAAGTACCATGAGCATTTGCTCTGAGCCATCAAGGAAGCAAGCCCCCATTCCCAGGGCCTGACTGGGGCCTGACTTTCAATTTGCACTTTGTTTTAATTAGGGGCACTCAGCAGGGGTGCTGCCATAGCTAGCTGCATAGGGCTCTGCAAAGGCAGCTATGAGGAAGCATGACATTGACGGTGAGGCTCAGGTCTGAGTTATTCCTGCTGCTGTGTCTCATCTCCAGCAGGTCCCAGGAATATGCCCTGGAGGAAGCTAAAAAAAAAAAGGAATAATAAACCCAAACTGTCCCAGAATGAGCATCTCCCAGATAAGTTATTCCTCTACCCGTCCTTCTGCCAAATCCATCCTGGGCTGCCATTAGTGAATAATGTAATCCTAGAAAGGATTTGTGTCCTTCCAAATGTATTTCTTCATATATGGCAACCCTCAGTGTTCTTCTCATTTAAATGTCAGTTCTCTCTTTGAATTTCCACAGGGTTTATCTTCAGTGCAGCTCATGCTGCAGGTTAACGGGGCAGCCTGGGAGAACGCGCTGCCCTGGAACTGTCCTGCACAGAGATGAGGCTTCTCTTATCTTTCCCCTGTAGCCTTTCCACTAAGCCCTGCCAAGCTGCCAGCTGGATCTTGACTTCACCTACTGGTCGTTATCAAATGAATAAGATCAGAGGAGATGGCAGTGACATTCCCCAGGCCACCAGCACTGGGACACACACAGGGCAAACTTGGTGAGTGGAGCTTTACTGCCCGTGTAGTGTCCAAGGCTAAGTCTAGACATGCTGTTAAGCACTTGAGACAAAGCTGAACATCACTGGTTGACCACCACCAAGTAGACACCTTGTGTTTTCCCCATGCATTGGAGGGTATTTGCTCTTTGTTTCAGCACCACATAATTTTCCTACCTAGATGTTCTATGAAGCAGTGAGATCCTATCCTGGTCACATCACTGCTTGCAAGGGCTTTATCATTCCAAATAATGTCCCTGCTGTTTACTGTCCCTCCTTCTTTGTTTAGGAGGGTGGCTTGAGTCATGGTCAGGAATTTCAGCGCTTCTACTGAGAAATCTTGAGTAACCATCATTTGTGCAGCATAGCATTTGATCCTTGCTGGGTGGACCACAAACATCCCTTTCTATTACTCCAGCCTTAATGGGCTTGGTGGTTTATTGACAGATGAATTGAGACAGTGAAAGGGCTGATAGCCCAGAGCTCGCAGTGTGCCAGCAGATCTGGAGATCTTCTATCATACATGTTTGTCCTTGGAAAAAAGACAATTGACTCAGTAAATTGCTTAATCTCTGGCACGCTGGGTACCAGTGCCGCCTTTTCCATGGGAGCCTGGGAGATTTCTTTTTTTTCCAAAGCATTTGGCGCTGCCTGGGCTCTGCTGTCAGAGCCGTCAGCAGTGTAGTATGAGCTTTAGCTTGAGTGGAGATGCTGTGCCATGGATAGGAATCTGGGTGAGAGCTCAGTGCTGCTGTGACTCCCAGGCCTGCTCCCAGCCAGAAGAGCAAATTCCTCCTCCCCAGCACTGAGGAGTGCAGACATGCCCAGGAGCAGGAGTGTAGAATTAGTGGCTCTCAGAGAGAAGGTGCTGGGTTTGCTGGGTCTTCAGTCTGACTCAAGAGAGCAGGGAGATTACTCAGATCAGTGGTGGTACCTGCCAGAAGAGAAGGGGACAGGCTGGGGGAGAGGGGGGTGGGAAAGCCGTTAGCAGGCACAAGCTGCATCCAAAAGAGGATGACAGATCGCTGCCTAGGGCTGTGGTTTCCTGTTAATTAATACCAGATCTGCACATTACCCGGTCACCCCATGGGAGGAATTGGGTCTGAATCAGGGGTGACCACATGATCGCATTTTTGCCAAATTACCCAGTTCGTACAATATGGTGTGCATCTGGCTTCCCGCCAGCGGTGGGAGCACAAAACAATACCTGATTCAGCAGAAAGTCTTCCTGGCCCCTTTGGAGATCTTGTGAAGCAGCAGAAAGAGCTTATATCTGTTCAGTGCTTTGCATTGTTTTCAGGCTTGGACTGGGTGCCATAAAATTGGATTTATGGTTGTGAGGAAGCATGGCCAAAGAAGCATAGCCTCTCATGCCAATGCACTTGGGGATGGGTCCAAAAGCAAGTCCCCTGACTTTCCATCCAGGCAGGGGCTTCGTTTCTTGGATCTATCTGTTGTTGGAGCCTGGTGATTCCCAGAGGAGCTGGGCATGCTGCTGAGATCCCAAAATCAGGATGTTCAGTCATGCGCTAGTTAAAGGGCTCAAACAGTCAGCCAGGGGACTTGTAAAAATGTTACCACAGGGTCTCCTGTTTATTCTTGCACTCTCTGTACTCAACTCACACATTAAAAGATGGTATTTTTTTAGCTGCTGCTGCTGCTGTCTGACAAATCCAGCTGTTTTCTTTCTCCCTCTGAAATCATGACATTTATAATCAGTGTTTAGTGGAAAGCCTCCTGAGTGATACACTATGTCCTGGTACTCAGAGAGGCCAGGTGGGCTTGTGGGGATGCTGGTGCGTGCATGCCCTCTGACTCCTCCAGCCTGGGCTCACCCGGCCAGGCTGGTGCTCAAGCTGCCAAGCTGGGGATGAGCGCCCATTGTGGGCAGTTCTCTACCCAAAAAGCACGTAGCAAGCTGGGATGGCAATGGGCTGTCATGTGCCTTGCCAGGCTCATGAGTGTGAAAATCATCCTCAGATTTGGAGCCATCTGAGCAAGCTGGGCTCTCCTCCTCCCTTTCTTCATGCATCCCTCTGAAAGGAGAAGGAGGCAGGGAGACCAGCTTGGGTGTCCAGTGCTGCCTGTCTGCTCTCTTCACAGCTCCCAAGAGGAAGGCAGAGAAGAGACAAGGACTCCTCTGTTCTAGCATGGTTTCGGGGAGGAGAGGCCTGAGAGAAAAATTCTAATGCAGAGTAGTAGGGATCTCCTGATCTTCCAGTTTTCCAGAGGAAAAAATACATCTCCATTCCAGCTCACCCCAATCCCTCCCAAACTCCCCCTTGAGAGCAGCACAGAGCAACCTTTGCTCCCTGCATTGTATCAGCGCAAACAAAAAAGCCCTTACATTTTATGCATGCGGAAATTCTCATTTTTATACCTGTAAAAGGGGAGAGGATGCAAAAGGTGGGCTCAGAGGAAATGAAGCCACAAAACACTAGGAGCAGGTTGGATACTGATGAGCTATCTGAGGTGCAGCAGAGAATCTGCATAAAATATTCCTTGTGGAGCTCATGTAGCTGGTTCCAGCCCAGATAACAGCCTGACAGTCGCTGAGGAAGGATGCCTTTAACCTTCACAAAACTGAGAGGACAGCAGAGAAATGAGCCAAGAGCAGTGTCATGAAAATCACAGCCTCAGTGGTTTGGATGCTTTTTTGTCTGCAGCAGAGTTCTGAGCAGCTGAGGGAAAATGAGCAAAATTCTGGAAGATGTCTGGTGGGCCAGGGCATGATACTGCGAGAGCTGTGGAAGTCCTTTGCTGAAGAAGATCGTTGTGGAAGTTGGCTTCTGGTGATCTGGGAGAGATGGAGATGCTGTTGCTGCTGGCTACTGTATGCTGCACAAAGGTTATGGGTTTAATGAAAGACCATTCAGCAGACGTCCGGTGAGACCGTAATGTGGTGGTCCAACCCCAATGGGACAAAACCCACCAGCTCTTCCAGGTCTTCAAGGGCTGCTGCTCACTAGTGTGAGATTTCAAACTTTTGGGACAACCATTTCTGTCATCAAAAGGGTTTCTGGAGGCACAGAAGGGTTTGTGCACTGGGCTGCATGCTTATGATTTACCTTCTGCCTAGTAATACCTGCCTATCCTAGTCTGCAAAGGGGATATGCGGGTCCCAGCAGCTCTCTAGGGGCCTGTTTGCAGCTTGCGGTGACAGCGTGGTTCCTCCTTTCTTGTGCACAACCTCATAGTTTTCTTTACCCTGTTTTCTGTTCACCTCCAAGCAGTTAACTAGTGGGAGACAAACCTTGAGATCTGGTTTGGCTTTCTGAGGGCTTCTCTTCCTCTGTTGTTTTGCGGAGTGAAAGGAAGGGGAAAGCAGAGTATTTCTACAGCTAAATATCCCATGTTTGGATGACTGGGGCTGGGGGCTTGGGAACATTTTCTAGTTGGGGTTTGATGGAATGGAGATCCCACATCAGTATTTGGGAAATCCTGCTTTGTTTTAGCACAAACAACGATACTTGTAGCAAAAATTTTCAACAAGCTCATCACACCAAGATAGTTGGACAGCAAGTGTGGGACACCCAAACACGTGCTCAAAGACAAAAGCCCTTCTCTGTCTTCACGACTTTTTTTGTTTGCCAAATCATGTATTTGGTCCATGCCTCAGAGCAAAATTCACTAGGGCTGGCATGCTGAACTGCTCCTACTCCACAGCCCTCACACTGAATGATCCAGTACTTGCAGCCACGATTTCCAGATGGTCTTCTCCTGCAGAGTCCTGGTGAGGTGTCACCTGGCTGTGCTTGGGCAAGATGTTTCCCACCAGTGCTGGTCGGAGGCAATGCTTCAGGAACTGTTTTGTGACACCAAAAAAAAAAAAAAGGAGGATCAGCTCTTCATCTGGAATGGAAATAAAGCTGGTGAAAGGATGGATGTTTTCTCTTTTGCCTTGAGGTTAGAAAACAGCAGGAAATCCTTGCTTGAATAAAAGGCACATGGCCGCCAGTACGACTTGTGCAGGCTTTGCTGCCTTGAAGTCAGTCTGGAAACAGAGTTTTGCGGAGGATAAAATTTCACAGACTTTCCATGGTTTCTGACTGCAGCTTTTCTGGTGCCTGGTTTGCAGTTAAAGCTAAATGTTTGCCATATTTATACAAGCTTGGAAGGTGTGTTCAGGAAGTTGGTACCACAGAACTGAATGAGGCCAAGACTGGTTCATCTCTATAGCTTTACATGTGGCAAGACAAAATACCCACATGGTCAAGAGTTTGCAGAATCAGCCAAGGCTGGAGCCAGTGTTTTGGTCGAGGCACCCAACTTCACAAGTCTTTGCAAAGTAGGCAATCCTCTAACTGGTGACCCCACAGCCTGCAGAACTAACTTTGCCTTTCTAGCTTATTAATAAGCATCTTTTCTGAGTAACCAAGATGTATTGAGTTGGGACTCCCTGAGTGCGAGCAGCCAGAGATAGCTTTGACTTTTCCTTTTTTTAATTTACCTTGTGGGGCTGTGGGAAATGAGCAATCCTTCTGGCTGTCAATATTGCCAGCGGCATTACCATTGCCATGACAAGGAAAGGGGGGCCAGCGGGGAGCTGGAGAAACGGGGCATCCCGGGACTGGCGTCTCAGCATCCTGCCCAACCAGAGCTGACACATCCGATGTGATGAGACTTGAGTTGATGGCATTCTTGCAACTCCCAGAAAATGTCTTTGCATCACCTCTTTCCCCTTCCCAACTTTCCCAGACAGATTATTCCTTTTATTTTTCCTTCCTCAGTCCTTCTCTATCTTTTCCCTGCCTAAAGGATCTTCCTGGGGGCTCAGCCAATTTGCAGATGGGCTCCTTTTTATGTCTTGCCTCTTTGCAGAGGAAACCTTCAAGTTCAGAAGATGCTGATGGTAGTGGGGAAGGAGGATGGCCTAGGAGCATCTCCCCTGCCCACCCATGTAGGAGCTGCCATCTTGCTCCACATCCCTGCCTCTCCCACCATCTTCTCCCTTGCAATAGCAGTAAGGGCTCTTGCTGGAGGTGGTGCTTTTGGGTAGCTTGGCCTTGGTGGGGTCTTCTCCTGTGCTTTCAGGATAGGGAGAAAGCAACCTTGGCTGCCAGGTGGCCAGGGAGGGAAGGGGATCACCTGTACCTCAACTAAGTGATAATTATTTAATATCACTCAGTTTGGTGTGGCTGAGAGGAAGGAAGGAAGGAAGGAAATGGGATGATGATATAAGGAGTGCTCGGTGGTTTTCTGTTTTTTTTTCTACTTCTTCCCTTGTCTAGGGCACGGAGAGGTGTCCCAAGAACTTTCTCTGTGCAGCATTGGAAATCTGGGGGAGCAGAACTATCAGGCCCCATGGGGATGACTCTTCTGCTTGTGGGTCACAAACTGTGAGTGGGCATTGCAGGGATTGGGAGGGCGGGGGAGGAGGATGGCATAACCATGGGGTGTTGCTTGTTTACTCACCAAGTGTTGTCAAAGTGTGATATTTTCTTCGCCTGTTTTAAATGATGGGATCCCCTGCTCAAAGAGTTTGGTATTGTTTGGGTTTCTTTGGTGAGCGGAGTGTGAGTCTGCCTTGCTGGCACTGCCAGGACTGAGCTGGGCTGATGAGAGCTGCTTTGCACTGCTTTTGCTGGTGCTTTGAAGCCCTCTTTGAGCTTTCTGGTACCCTGTGTGCTCAGCAGATGCTGGTCTTTCAACTGCATGCAGTGCAGACAGGAGCTTGTTCTGCCTGTGCTAGGCAGGCTGCAGCTCTTGCAAGAGCTTTGGGGGAGGTCAGGTTTGGCTTTATCTGATGTGCAATAGGACTGACAGCAATAAACACACAAAGTGTGTTTTCTCCTTTTGTGTCTAGCTCTAGCAATGCCACATGAGAAATCCTTTAGCATGAGCTCACATCTCACTTTGTGTTGCAAAGATATCTTTTCTGGGATTCCTCTGCTGCAAATCAGCTCACAGCTGAAGCAGACAGGCATGTGCTTTGCTGGGCTTCTGCTGCTGAGCTGAAATCACCTGTTTTGGGGATAGGATAAAAGAAAGGACAGAGGGTGCTGGCAGGCCTGGGGGCTGACTCCTGGTGCTGGTGTTGTTCATGGTCCAGTTTGGGGCAGGGTGGATGGGGAAAAACCTGGTGAAGAGATAAGGTGGGGCTCCTTAGTATCTTACTACAGCTAGGCAAGGGATTGGGGAAGCAGAAGCTCTCGGGAAGGCTTCAGGGAAGCAAGAAGGACCTCCTGGTTTGCCAGACCAGCTTTTGGGTAGCATTGCTGTTGATTCCCAAGGCAGGTTGTGAGGCAAGGAGCTGATTTCCCATTTCTTTCTCATCCTGGTTCTCTGCACCTAGCGTGGGCAGCTGACTGGACAAATTTTGTGACCCAAGTGGTTTTGGGCACCTCCTCTGCCTCCTGCAGGAAAAGGTGAGGTGTTTTTTGGGTGTTTCATCATTTTACATGGCCACTGCATCTGTACCGCTCCTGTCTTGTGTCCCAAATGTGGTGGGAGGCTCTGTCCCAGTGCCATTTGTCTTCAGTACATTCCATTTTTCTCCAGCGAGAAGCTTCAGACCCAAACCATCTTAAGTGGTCTACAAAAGACAGTGATAAGTACCTTCCCCCGTCATTACAGCTCCATTTTATCATGGTGGTGATAGCAATAATGGCGGTTGTAACCCCCATCAAGTCCACTTAACATGGTTCATTTTCAAAAGTCACTCAATGCCTCCTGACAGTCTGGCCGGGCGGTATGAAAAGATCATTTAACCCTGATGATCTGAGGCAGCCGGTGAGTGGGAAAAGGAGCCCAAGCAGGCGGAGAGAAGCCAGCAGAGGGTGGGCAGGGGAAAACCATTGATTTTATGACAAGGGGCAAAACCACTGTCAGTGCAGAGCAGCATGGATAGGGGGGACATTTCAATTAGTGCTGGCGGGAGAAATCCCAGGGAAGGCAGAAAAGCCTGGGCTGCCTTGCCTATTATTTTTTAACAGTGAAAAATGAACCCAAAATTAGAATCCCTATTAACAATTAGCATAATTAAAGGAGACACATTATAATTTCAGCAGAAAGGCGCTTTATGGTGATACAGTGGCCTGAGATAATTACACCCTGTGCTTGGCTGAGGCGAGTGGTAAATGGACGGCATGGTGGCCCACCTGCCAGTCATGCAGCCCTGCTATTATCCTGCCTGACGCTGCTCTGGTCCTGCCTTGCTGTTAAAAGTAAAGCCATCCTCTCACGACCTCAGAGTCATTTCAGAATTGCTCCTGAAGTGCACTTGGCTTTAAAGGGTGGGGAGGGGAGTAAGTGCTGGTTTGCAGCAAAGGTGCAAGGTGCCCCACAGGCAGTTGCTGCTGTTCAGGTTGTGTGGATGGCCAGGTTTGCAGTCATGGAGGGGATCTCCTATATAGCATCTCATCTCATCTGCATTACCCACTTTTGCCAAACCCATAGAACTGACTTGCCACCAATGCAAGCCTCTCCATGGGGACATCCAGTCCTCTCACCGGCACTGTATCTCATCACCAGCATCCCTCCCCACATTGGAAGGGCTGAGGCTGGTGGGGCAAGCACTGGGTTATGAGCTGCCCCTTGTTCCTCACCTTCCCTGGGGCTCCCACTACCCACATAGGAACAGTTCAGGTACCACAGCCTGGCAGCTGTCACCTGCAATAAGGGAAGAGCTTACCAATGCTTTGAAAGCAAAGTCATTCAAATTTGGCAAACAAGCAGTGCACACTCTAGCTTTCAGGTTAGTTTATCTGAATAATTACATGAGCAAAGCTATCCCAGAGTGTTTTGGAATATGCAGAAATATATTCCATCTGTGTACGCCACAGCATCAAAGAGCTCTCTGAAAGGAGGTTGGTCTCACTATATTTGAATTTGGTGTAGGGAGTGGTGGAAAAAAACACTAAAAATCAGAATCATATGCTGCCAAAATGACCCATTTGGGTTTAGGTCCAAAAGTTTGAATTTTGAGAGCTTTTTTTTGACTGAGATAATTTTGGATTACTTTATGTAAGACAATGCGAACCTTGAAAGCATTCAGCTGGAAGCAGAGCTGTCAATTTTGTGGCAAAGAAGTGCTTTGATCACAGTGAGAGGAATTTTTTTGAGTTTTTCCTCCACTGAGGATCTAGAACTTGCCGGGGAGGTTTTCCCTGCATTTGGAACAGAGTCGGAGAGTGGCTTTTTTGCAGTCCCTGACCCTCTGGTTGCCTTCCCTGGTTTGCAAGAAGATAATAAATACAGGAGCTCTTGGGCAGCATCATCACTTGTGCTGCTGCTCCATCCTGGGGTGGAGGAGTGGGACCACGCTGGGGCTGGACCTGTTTGCTCCTACTGGAAGGCAGTTACTGGCAATTTATACAGCATTTGAGTTAGTCCCTCAGAAGAAGGTTTAAGAGTTGTTGAGTCAACATAAAATGATGTATCAGTTAATGAAGTCTAATAGCACTGAATAAGAACTGCACTGTGGCTCTGGGATCCTCTTGCAAATACAGTTATAGTCTAAAAAAGAGAGGCTGGAAAAGCAATCCCTTGCTCCTGTCCATATGTTGTTCCCTCTGTGCTTTGCAACTTGGATGCCTTTAATCACAAGCCAGTCCCACAGAAGTAATAACAGGAGCTGGCTGGCATCTCTTCCGTTCTTGCAGCATCAGCAAGAAGATGAGTCCTGGGTACTTCAGAAGAGTGAGTCAGGCCTTCCCCAAATTAACTCTAAACCCAGCTTCTGAACTGTAAGGCCTAGGGTGTAGCTCTGCTCTCCTCTCCTGTCTAATTCCTCTGAAGGGCTTTGAGCTTTGCAGTAAAGGCACTTCTCTAAAATCGATGTTTTCTCTGGACACATGCACTCAGGAATGAAGATCGTGGCATTCCAGACAGATTTAGTGATGGCAGTGTCTGTCTTGTGAAAATTTAGAGACATCTGCCAAACTAGGGGGGTTGGAAGCAGGGGTGGAAATGAGAGAGAAGACGAAGAAACTGCAGTTGTGTTTCCAGGATGGCATATCCTTTTTCTGTGCCCCATAGTCATGTCCTGAACTGTCACACAACTATAATCCCAAAGGAATGAGGTGGGTGGCACTGCAAGGCTGTGCAGGAGAAAATGTGTCCATCCCTTCTGCTCCTGCAGCCTGTCTGCGGGGCAAGGGGCCAGATCCTGCTGTGAGAATGGCAAGGCAGTGATGCAGGGACCAGCTTGTGGTCCATGCTGGGGGCTGTGAGGAGTTGCTGTCTCATGACAGGCTGTGCCAAACCCACACTGCTCCCACTTGCACAGCACAGGGGAAAGCTCAGGGGAGCTGGGAAGGTGGCAGCTGCCCAAATAGCCAGGCAGCCATGGGACATGGGGTGATTTAGGGGCTGGGTTGCGGCTGTGTGAGAAGCCTTTTTCAGGGACCTATAATTCTGCACATCCAAAGTTGACCTCTGAAGGTCTTATTTTGCGGCTTGTTATGGTAGGCACCTCAGCACATGTTTACACCATCATCCTTCTGCCTAGGGGAGTGCACAGTCATGTAGGACTTCACTGGGTTCCATAATGTGCCTGGAACAGCAAATCCTCCGGCTGATAGCTGAATAGTGACTCCATCTGCTTTTTCAGAGGTATGTTGGTGGGAATTGGCGGATAGGTAGTGGCTCTTCCAAAAGCACCAGCCATCCCTGGTGCACCTCTGGTTCCAGAAAAGACAGGAGGATATCACATCCTCTGCTCCATCATGTCTGGCTCTTCTGATGTCTGAGTCCCACTGTCTGCGCTCACCTCCTTCTCTGCTGGATTCCGCTTGCTGTGATGGAGAGGTGAGCATTGAGCTGCTGTCTTTAGAAAATCTTGACCCAGTTTCCTCTGGAGCACTAGGAGGCAATGTATTTAGCGAGTGCTGTGTCCCTGCCAAGCCTTGCAGTGCTGCTCTGCCAGCCTGAGCGGCCGCCTGGCTCAAGAAAACACTGCAAGAATGTGTCAGTCCTGAGGAGGGCATCGCCTTTCCCAGCGTGACCTCGGGACTGTTCTTGCAAGAAATGCAACTAAAAAATACCACCGTTGGACCAGGTCTGCTGGGGCAGCGGTGTGGTGGTGGAAAAGCAGTGTTTTGGGTTGCTCTGGTTTGAAAGCATCTGGAAGTTGAGTGCATGCAGGTGCAGAGGGCATTTTTTCCACAGTCCTTAACTTGTTCCCAGCATCTTTTTTTCCTGCTCAGGCCTCTTGTGAGGAGCTCCTTCAAAGGGAAAACTGAGCCTGTTTCATCACATCTCACTGCTGCCATTTGTGTACCAGCAGTGTGGCTGTGAGGGTGACAAAGCGAGTCCCTGTGTGCCTTGTCCCTGCTTGGGAAGCACTCACTAAGCAAGTGCTTTCAGGGCAGGGGGGTGGCAAGGAGGTGACCAGACCCCAGAGGAAGCAGTAGTGCGGGTCTCCCACTGCCGCTGCCCTCGGGGTGTGTGTGGAGTAGCTCCTGCTCCACCTCCTCCCTGTTCCAGGTCTGCGACATCCCCTCGCCACCCCCTGTCGCCAGGATGGAAGGCGCCTCCAAACTCAAGCGGTCACTCCTTCCAACCCACGCGGTGCTGTGAAATACCTTCAGCCGCCCCGTGGGCACTGGCAGTGGCTGAAAGGTGCTGCAGAAACAGGGGGCAGAGCCGGTGCCTTGTGCCCCCCTGTTTTCCCAGCTCAAGGTAGGCTGGAGGCAGTGGGCTCCCTCGTGTGAGCACCTCGGACGGCAGTGCCAGCGCCTGCAGCGGGCGTCCCTGCCGCAAACCGGCACGGGTCTGAAGGGGGGTGTGAAGTCCAGCAGGGCTGAAGACCCCTGGATGTGTTTTGCTGGTGCTTCGCAAGGTGGGAGTGCATGCTGGAGCTGAGGGAGACTGTGGCACATCCGGTTTCAGACGCTCAAACGTACCGGAGAGGGGATGTACCCCTTGGTGCTTTCAAATATTCAGAATAAGTGATGCCTGACCCTTTCCCTCTCTCCCTCCCGCTGCCTCTCTTGCCTTCCCCAGTGCCAGTTCCCACTAACCCAGGTCCAATAATTTGGTTGTAATAAAATGTGACTGCTGGGGCTATTTTTACGGAGCTGGCACTCATTTGCATGCCGGCTCTGTGTGGGGCCCCAGGCAATCTTTTTTTCCCTTTCCCTTCCCCCTCCTTTCCCCTCCCCACTTCCCCCGCCCCGCTGGCATCCCTCTGATCAGAAGTGACAACAGAAACACAGCCGTATTTCCCGGAGATTTACTGAGTTAGACGATGAAAGCTCGGAGGAACAGTAACAATAGGAAGGGGGATAAGAAGGAAAGCGATGGGGGGAAGTTCCTAAACTGATCGTTTTCAAATGTCAGCTCTGTTCTCAGGGGTTCTGGCGGCTCTGGGAGCAGAGCCTGTGGCTTACAGAAATGCCAGGAGGTATCTGAGGTGGTGTGTGGGTAGAAGAGACTACCTTGGTCCTACTTGTCCCCTAGGGCCAAAGAGTCTTTGCTCCTTTTGGGTGGTTCCGTGTGGTTTTGTCCTTAACCCAGTGCTGGTGCTGCCAACCTGAGGGGCTGATGGATGTTTCCGAGGGTGCTGCCCCTCTTCCTTCAAGTGTTGCCTCCCTTTGCATCTTTTGAGCAGCCCAGGAGCAGCTCCTTGCTTGGGAGCTCTGGCCTCCATCACCCTTCTTTGGCCTCTGGGGTGTCCCTTTGGGCCGTGGAGGGATGAGGGTGGTGGGGATCAGGTTGAGGCATGGCAGGAGCAGAGGCTGCAGGAGCGACAGTTCTGTTGAATTTTTTGATAAATAGTCTTTCTGCTGTGATTGCTCCCCTCTCGGCCTCAACAGCTCTCTCCCTGACCAAAGCAGGCTTGGGAAAAGGTGCTGCTGTCCTGACCACCAAGGCATCTCAGGCTCCACATTTGAAGATGCCAAGAGGCTGCAGCAAATCTGATGGGGGAAATTATATGAGGGTGTGTGCGTTTGTGTGTGGGGGTGTGGGGATTTTGGCTGGGAGACAGCCAGGCACTACAGCAGGCCCATGCACTGGGCAGGCAGTGCTGGGGAGCACAGAGGAGTGGGAGCAAGATGTGATTGCAGTGCCTTCTTCTTCCACCCTGCCAGCTGCATATGGGCACCAACACTCTCATGCCAGCAGATGGCAACTCCAGTGGTGATGGGGACAAGTGCAACCCTCACACCTGGGGTCTCTAATACAAGGTGCTTGGTGCCTCATCCTCCTGCCTGTCCTTGCCCCCCCCAACCCCCCTGCTTCCTCTCTTTCTTTCTCTGTTTCTCTCCTCAGCGCCACTGTCAAGCAGCTTGATCACCTGCCAGCCTGTATTGATTTTTGCTTCCCAATCTCCAAGCTGGATGGAAGGAAAAGATTAAAAACAGTTTGTCAGTTTGAAGTTGAATAAGAATTCAGCACCAGGGATATTGCAACTGCTTGGGGGGCATGGAAGGGGTCAAGGACAAAGATGGTGTTGGGGAGACCATAGCCCTTTTGCACCCTCTGCACCACTGATGCCCTCATGTTGGCTCTATCCAGCACACCTAATGCATCATAATGACCTCCTGGAGATCTGCCTTCACTCCTTGCCCTCTGGGTCTGGCTCTCCTATGTGTGTTGCACTAGGGGTCTTGGTATCCCAGCATCGCTCACTGTGGCACCTCAGATACCCCTCACTCCTTGTCTCCCTGCCACTCTGCCAGTAGTGCCCAGCTGCGGTGCTCCTGTCCCCACGTGTCCCTGTTGCCGCTGCCATTAGTATTCATGTGGTGGGTCTCCTGCTGTCCTTGTCAAGACTGAGTGGGCAGACTAAGGAAATTTGCCCTTCAAAAAATGAGAATCATTTGAGTCAGGGAAGCTCTTTTCTTGTGCGTGTGGTTTCCTTGCCAGCCTGGGGATGACAAATGCTCCACAGCCATCCCTGTGCAGTGAAAAGGGCTGTTTGGTTGAGATTTGGCAGGTTATGCCAGGTGCAAGCAAGGGTTGTGTGTGGGCTGTGAGCAGAGCTGCATGCTGTTGGGCTGTGTTGAATTTGGGTTGTGTGATGGGGGCCATGTGTGCTTTCTGGGGTGTGATACTCCACTGGGTGATGGAATATGCTCAGAGGCAAGAAAGAGCATTGGAGGTTGGTTCTCACAGCTGTTAGGCTGGAGGCTCTCAGTCCTTAGCTGATGCCCATACAGTCATGAGCCTAAGCTGCTGCAGTGGATGAATGAGTTTCTTGTCCTGCAATTGCTTTTCCCCCCTCTGCCTCTCTGTTTCTGTAAGGGAGGAGAAGAGAGCTGCAGGCTTCCTCCCTTGCTGCTACAATCTCCGGCCGGTATCCGGTAATGATCTGCTCAGATGTATTTGCCTACATAAAAAAAGTAGGATTTACTTCCATTTATACCTGCAGGTGTATTTCCTTATCTAAATAATAGATGGTTATGTCCTCAGCCAGGGTAAGCTGGCAGAGTTCCTCCAAGGTCAGCAGAGCTGCACTGGCTGATATCTTGGAGAAAGAACCTAGTCCTTCCAAGAAGGAAGTGTAGCAGCTGCATAGGGTGAGGATGGAAAGGAAGGTGGTCCTGTTCATGGAGGGTTTTGGAGGTCTGGATTGCAGCTCCTATGTCTGTCCTTGGAGAGGTAGGACAAGTTATCTCAGCTACAGGTGGGGTCTACGCCTGCTGAAGGAGGACCACCACTTCTCAGTCAACGGGGAGAGACTGACCCCTCATGAGGACTCCTCTGCCTTTCCCAGGTGGTGTGGGACATGGGTCAGTTGCTACAGTGCCACTTGGTCTTTTGATACTCTGGTTTGCTCCCTGGCTAAATCAAGGTGCTCTTTAGGGAGCATTGGACTCTTGTGCTGAGGACAAGCTGTCCCCGGTTCCCATCTCTTATCTTCAAACCCTGGATCCAGCACCCATCTCCTCTCTGAGGCAATAGGTACCTGAAGATCTTCCTCCCATACCTCCACTAAACTGACAGCTCTGTTGAGGGTTATGCCCAGTAAAGGACCAGGGTTGAGCGTAGCCAGTGGAGCACTCCTTGGTCTGTGGAACATGGTGGTTTCTGTTACCATCTCAGTGCTTTTTGAGGGAAGTGATTATTCTCATTCCTTGCTGAATGAGCAAAGTGAGAGGTGCCAGCTGAGCCAGGTAGGTGCGCAGAACTGGCTGCAGGCTCCCAGGGCACAATGGCTGCAAAGCTCTTGTTTTCTCTCTGCATGCTAATACTCAGCCATGGCACAGGACGGCTGCCCCAGCTGCAGTGCTGTCCCTGCCATGTGGCTCTGAGCTGATGCAGCAACATGCAGAGGTCGAGGGAACCTGTGCTGTCTCTGCAGCTGCTACAATGGCTGCAGAGCTGATTTACCTTCTGAGACCCAAATCTCTGCCTTGCCTGTCCCCACATTTCCCAGCAAGGGATCTAGTGTGCAGAGCTGCTGCAGGTGTGCTCTCCTGGGATGCCCATTGAAGCTGTGGCTGTGTGTGGCTGTCAGGTGAGCACATCCACTAATGTACACTGATAGGTCTAGGGTCCTCTAAGCTGGGGGACCTGCTGGACATAGTTAGATAATTAATGATGCTGATGCCTGGGAAGAGGCAGGGGGACTTGCAACTCACTGCCTCTCTGTGTGCAAATCAGGGTCCTGGGGTAGGCTAGCTGCTGGCCAGGATGAGCTGATCCCAATGCTGCTGGTAACGGACAGGTAAAGGTAGATACCAAAAACCCAGAACTAGCCTTGGTCCTGGCCATGGCCAGGTTGGAATCCATGCCTCCCCTTCCCCCTATGGGGAGAGCAAGGTGCTCCCAGGGAGCAGCAGGCAGGAGACTCCTGAACAAGTGAAACTGAAGAGGCTCACAGGGAAAGGTCATGGAGAGTTTTAAGTAGAAATGTCACTATTGTTCTGTCAAAAGAATAACAGAGCCGAAGCATGTACAGTGAAGTGGCTGCTGCTGTGGCAGAGAGGGCAGGCCCACTGAGCTGCAGCTCATTGGCCCCCCTTTGCCTGGTCCTGGGTAAGGGGCTTGGTTGGATTTGGTCCCCTACAGCTGTCACCTCCCCAGCCTTGCACTCCCTTTTCCTCCCTCTCCTTCCCTTTTTTTGTCATTGCTTCTCTGCTCTCTTTCCAGTGTAGTCCATTCTGGTGCACTAGATCTGAGTCCCAAGGAGAATGTGGCACCTCTTGAGGAAGCTGGAAAGCAAAGGGGGAATCCCCCATTTGCCAATATGTCAGGCCATGCCTAGCTAGGAAAGACCAGCTTTTACCCCATAAAAGCATTGCCAAGCGAACCATCACCCCTTTCTGCCATGCTGTGACTGTGCTGGGCATCCCTTGCCATCTCACTGGTGAGCCTGCCACGTGCTCTTGCTGCAAATGCTCCTCTGCAACTCTAGAGCTCTGCTGTTGTGAGCTGAGAGGCAGAGTAGAGCTGCAAGCTTCAGCATGGGTACCTGGTAGAGCAGGAGGAGGGGGATGCAGAAGATTATGCATCCATTCACCTTTGAAAAGCCCTGAGTTGCAGGGATGGGTGGCACAGGTGCTGGAGACCAAGTGCTGCCTGCCTCTTTGCTTTACACACTGGGTTCCTCTGTGTGAGAAGGAGATGCCATCATCCCGCTGCCCAACAGAAAGGAGAGGATGGGGCAATGGTGCTGCTGCATGGCCAGCACCAGCACTGGATCCTCCGTCTATTTTTTTTTCTTCAGCCTTAATTACTGAATTTCCATATCATCAATTCCCTGCGAGTCAGCACTTGACAGGGAAGGCTGTGGCTACTGTCCTTGCTGCTGCCATCAGAGTGCACCCGCTCCATCCAGGGGACGGCTCTCAAAACGTTATTTTTATCTCTGTCTCGTAAAGCCTGTTCTGTATAAATATATTTTAATTAATTAATAAATGGGACATAATGAATTCTGGCAGGGTGACATTTGAGCATAAAGCGAGGCTTAAACAGATTCTGACATGTGTTAGCTGGGAAAACACAACACACCCGTGTGTGCACCACACACACACATATGTATTTCTGTACTTGGTGGGACTGTTATGCAATGTAGAGGGAGATGGGTTGTGGTGGTTGCTTTTAGGAAGCAGAGGTGAGAGCTGCAAGTGGTGGCTCTGCTGAAGAACCACGTAGGCAGTCCCCTGGGTTGCCTCTGTCCTGAGATGGAGAGGAGGAGGGAATAGATTGCATTCTTTCCCAGAGACTGATGAGATGTCTCTAAAGAATGGAGCTTACTGGGAATGCCAAATGCCTTGTTTCATCCAGCCTGCACCATTGGTTTTGGAGGCCCTGTAGCTCTGCTGCAGGTTGGAGTAGGAGGGACTTGAATTTCTGGCAGTCTCTGGGATTTGAATCTCAGGCTCTTTCTGGCTTGTGGTCAGTCTCCAACCCAAGCGAGAAATACCACCTTTTTTTTTGACCCAAATAAGTGATGTAGCTGTATTGCACTGTGTGGTTTTTGTTAGTTTGCTGTTTTTTTTTGTTTGTTGTTCGTTTTTCTTTTTTTTTTTTTTGTTGTTTTTACTAAAATAATGTTTTTCAAAAGAATACAAGTAAAAAGGTCAGGGATGTGCTGGGGCTCCCTGCCAGCCCTGGCGCTTAGGAGACCTTCCTAAGGGTCTGAGGGGTGGAGGGGTACCCTGGTGGTGGCCCTGTTGTGGACCAGGGATTGGAGGCTTGAAGGAGCAAGGATGATGCTGTGACTGGTCAGGGTGATGTTTCTGACCTGACTTGGTTCTGGTGGTATCTGATGGGGAGAAAATCGCAGGAGGTCCTGTGCTGCCATGAAGGGGTGCAAGAGCTGGTACTCACTGGGGCATACTAGAATAGTAATACTGGAATAGTAAAAACTTCACCCACTTCTTTCTAGTACTGCTGCACACCTGAAGGTCACCTTTCCTGCACAATGCCAGTAGCTGATCTGCTTTTATGTAGCTGGAATACAGGTTTTGATCCACAAGTGGACTCTTTCTCAAAGCCCACTTATGTGTCAGGGCCTCACTACAACCCACTAGAGGAAAAGCGGATCTAATGGTGAGCATTTTCTAGTCTCAGATCTTAAAGATAAAAATCTTCTCCCTTCCTGAGTTTGGAGATGTGAATTTATGGCTCTGCTCTGCTGCAGATCAGGGAACGACTAGTCAGAATATTATGTTTATACCAGTCACATGTGCTCTTGATGAAAGTGTTGCACCTACACATGTTACAGAGTGGGTGTGTGAAGGTAAATGCAGTACATAGGAGTCCTTCAACAGCACAGAAGTTTTGCCCCAAGATCCCTAAGCCTTGATAAAGCATTCCTCTGCTCTGCTACTGGCTGCTTCTGTGAGCCCTTGGCAGACCTCCCTCTTTGTACAGCTGCCCTTGGTTATTGCCTGCGACAGTGCCCACTGGCTTTTCCTTCCTCTGCCTGAGACACTGACTGTTGAGAGACCCAGTGGGCTTTGCTCAACTCTCTGCCTTAGGCTTTTCAGCAACAGCACAACTTTCTCCATCATGTGTTATGCCAGCATCGTGCCTGCTTCCTGATCTGCCTTTGGGGAATTCTGAGAGATGAAAGGGCATGGCCAGGACGCTTTGACCTATTACAGTTGTGTATGTACATGTATTTGATCAAATAGGAAGGGTGTACTGCTTGTTGTTCAGCTTTAGTTATCAGCTTTGGCTGCTGGAAAGATCATGTGGAAGCAGATTTGAGGTTGATCTCTATGTGGGAGGGGCTGGGTGGCTAGACTGAGGGATTTTAGTGTGGATATTTTTTTTGCTCATGGAATGGGTCAATATTCCTCCCCTCTCCCTTGAGTAGCTAATAATATAGTGGTTGGCTCTTCTTTGCCCAGCAGGGTTATTGTCATCCTTGCTAAAGTTTGACATTTTACACTTTAACTAAGCACAGCCTTAGGCAAGAAGCTGCTAAGAGACAGATTTCCTTATTAAAAGAAGATGTCACCAAAAGAGCAAGTCAACAAATATGCCACTGCCCAGAAACAGCCATGTGGTTGGGAGAGCTGAGGACAGCTGAGAGTGGAGCTGGTGTGGGTGATGGGCTTTGGAGAAGACAGCCAGAGGCATCCGGGGACACAGGGTACCTTCACCCACCTCTCCCAGACCAGGCACTATTTCCTGTGCCCCATACATATAGCACCTGTGTGCCATACCCACCATTGTCTGTTAGCTAGAGGGCATTCATCTGGGTGACTGTGTGCAGAGGGCTTCCGAGTCTGAAAGCATTTTCTAGGATTTTTCTCAATATTGTGATCGCTAAATGCCAGACACATACAGAAAGCTGCAGGCAACTGCTCTTTTGGTTTTTGTATTTAATCTGAGCGTGCCTTATAATATGCCTTTTCCATGTGCTGCTGACAGTGGTTTTTTTGCTCCCCTTTATGGAGTTTAAGTATAAAACACTTAATAGCAGTTAGTGATGTCAGTGCTCTTTGGTATAGCAAATCTCTGGTGTGAGATAATCTTAGTTAATGATCAGCATAAAACAGATAGAGGTCAGTATTTTAGCGTTGCTATAAATCCCACATATACTGTGATAGAGGTTGAAGGAGATGATCCCATTAACCTTTTCATTGTATTGATAGGGTGTGCATCCTGCCATGGTCAGTTGGAGTGGAGGAACAGTGTGGCTCACTCCTGTGGACCTGCTGCCATCCTCCCCCTCCTTGGGCTTGCAGTCACCTGCCATGTTCAACTGGGATCAGGTCTATGTCCGTGGGGTTGCTGTCCCATCTTCTGCTGCAACCTGCCACACCAGGAGGGGATAGGAAGGTGCTGCCAGCTTTCAGCCCCTGTAGGACCCTTGTTGGAAAGGGCAGTGCAGTATGCCTGCAAGCCAGGACACAGGTGGGGCAGGGGGGCCCTGCAGTGCCAACACCTCTGGGATAGCACTCCCAGGTGCCAAAACCTCTGGGAACCACTATCCAGGTCAGCACCTCCTGTGGGTTTTGGTGAGGTGGCACTGGTCTCGCCAGCTGTGAATCCACCCTCATGCACTGCTCTTATAGCCTGCACATATAGGGAGGGTGGAGGAGAAAATATAGAAATAAATAGAAGAAAGTTAATGAATCATTATGGCTAAAAATCAAATTGCATAAAAATCAGGAAATAAAATATTTAAAGCTCCTACAGGAATGTTGAATCAGTGAGGACTGTATTTATGTAGCTTTGCCCTTGTTTTCCCTGGATGTTGGAGCTGTTCCTTTTGTCTACGTGATGAGCAATGCCTGGGATAAACCTCACTGTTTCTCACACTGGCATAAGGCTGGAGCAGCTCTGGATTTTCTCCACAGAGCTGGCTAGCTGGGGCTGCCCTTCAGCCTTGCTACAGGGACATTGGCTTTTGGGTTACTTGCGGAGCCTCAGATGGTATGTTCCCCATGCATTTCAGGGAGATCCTGGCCTCAGGGAAGGGCCTTTTCCTGAAAATCCTCCAAGGTTTGTCCTGAAAGGGTGTATGTGTGCCTCCTTGGAAATATTTGGCAGCTGCCATTAAGAGAAAAACATTTTGGTGAGGTCAACGTACTTTCAATGCGCTCAACTTGTGCAGCCAAAGGCAGGCAGTGGGCATTAGTTTTCTTGTTGTTAGGATAGTTCTCACTTCTCATTCTCAGTTTTTAGAATAAAGCAGCAGGGTGTTGGTATGTGGCATGGGGGGGTGATGTGCCTCTGGAGGGACTGAACATCACTGAAAGAGCATCTGTGCTCCTGATTCCCAAGGACCACTGGCAGCCTCAGGGTCTGTAGGGATGGTTTTGGGGGAGGATGGAAGAGACCTGCATCCTGTAACCATAGCCATAAGAGTCCACAACAAGTTCTCTGCAGTGCTGTCTTCTTGCAAAGCCTCCATCCCTGCCTCTTCAGTCCTCTTTCCTCCTAGTCACTATTAACAGTGAAGATTTGTCTTGCAACATTACTCAGAGACTCAGGGTTTTCCTGCACTTCAAACCCCACCTTCTCCCCGATGTCCTTGATTAGTTGCCTTGGTTGTAGGGTAGTGCTAATTTGATCAGTGTTAGAAATCAGTGCTGTGCTGGAACCTTTTTCCCTGTCTTTCAACTGAATGGATAGAGAGGGCAGAAGTAAAGGCTCCCTCGGGTTCTGGTTCATATGTCACCATGAACTGCATTAATGAATCACTGGTCCCAGAGCACATTTGCGGCTTGTTACTAGCAGATAATCCTGCACTGTGACCCAATTGCTACTTGGCTGTCCAAGAGGAGATCTTCCTCCAAGGCCCTGAGGAACAAAGATGGGCTGGGCTGGAAGTTGCCTTCAGCTTTGGAGCTGAAGCTGATGCATTCATTAGGGAGGCTTTTCCTGGCTAGTGCTTCGGTCTCTTTTATTTTTATTTTTTTTTTATTTTTAATGGAGAAAGCTTGTAGAAATAGCCCCAGAAAACTTGCTGAGTTAGCTACCCTATCATCCTGCCGCTGACGAACATCCCCCGCATTACTGTATAGCTTTGCTGAGTGTCTCGTGCCTTTGATCAGCTACAGAAAGGCTCCTCAATGTTCCCACTCATTTCAGACCTCTGTGACATGGTGAGGGGGGTTGGTGCAGTGAGGAGGACCTCAGGCATTGGGGGGAGATAAGGGCTCCTGTAGCAGGGGAGGTGGGGATGGTGCTAAGACAAGGAGACCATGGGGCATGTGAACTCCAGAGGTGTGGAGGGGACATCAGCAACTGCAGCACAGCCATACGTGCCTCATTTGAGCTGTCACCGGGCTATTTTGCTTGGGAACCATGAGGCTGGCAGCATGTGCCCCAACAACTATGCTCTGGTCCCAGCGAGCTGGCAGATAACTCAAGGCAAGTCTGAATGATGCTCTTCTCCCTGCCCTCAAAAAACAGCCATGCACATTTTCTTAGAAAAAGGAGACAGTGTTTTCAGCTAAGGCATTTCTAATCCTGTAATTAGATGTTATCTGGCTCCTTATTGTGCTGCAAAGGATGATGTTATCTCTGGCCCTTGCAGGGATATCTGGGTGCATTTTCCAGACTTCAGGAGGCTTCTTTACCTTGAGCAAAGTCTCTTCAGCTCCTCTTGAGCCCTAGGAAAAGAAGAGGACATGGATGCTTTATTTCACCTACTCCTTGCCCCATCTGTCAAAGGTGGCTAGCCATAAACTGTCCAATGCACCTGAACTGTGGTGGCCATGGCTCAGAGCAAGCTCCTCCAGCCCTGTGACCCTCCAGCTGCACTCATCAGCAGGAGCAGGACAAGCAAGTCCTTCTCCAGCCTCCAGGGAGGTGACTTGTTGAAAGTGACTTACTCCACTAAACCCAAGGAGATAAAGGTCTGGAAGTTAAGATTTGCTAGCTGGCAGATAAGTTAATTTTTTCTTTTATAAGAAGCATCTTTATGAGTGTTTTCTCCATGTGCAGCAGCTCAGTGGACGTGACTGTGCAGGTCAGGAAAGTCATCAGGAGCCAGCAAGTACAAGCATTCCTTATTTATTGCGAAGTTTATCTCTACATTAAATTTTTGCTGAAGAGGGTGTCATTAGGCCCACAAGAGTGGTATAAATGGGGAGCTGGAACAGTGTTTTTCACAACCCCAGAGCTAATTTCTTGCTCTGTTTTTCGTTCCCGTTGTTTGCACACTGGGGCTGCCAAGTGCAGTGAGAGAGAAGCCTGTATTCAAGTCAGATTTTTTTTTTATTTCCTGCATTTGAGCAGGCCAGAATTTATATTGCTCAGGTCTCCTTAAATTAGTCCGAGAGGATTTCATTTTACAGGCCTGCTTGACTGGGATCCTTTTGGCACGATGGGCTCAGCTTTGTATACAACTGAGATTCATATTTTATGTGTGTATAAAAATCCTAGCCATGAATCTATCAGCTTAAAACTTCACCTTCATTCTTTACAGCTCAATTTAGAGCACTCTGCACATTTCCAGCCACTTGGTCTTGCAGGCAACTGAGCAACAGGAAAGCAGCAGGGGATATGGGGGATGGTTCCAAAGGTCTACTTTGCTCTCCTTGTTCACCGAAGGTTGCTAGAGAGAGCCCTGATAGCCTGCAGCAGAAGTTCATGATGGTGCCTTTCCCCCATTGGGTCTCCAATTCCAAATCTGAAGTGAGACCTGGGAGATATTCTTGGGAATTAGGGTAATGGAAGCAAACTAAGACTCTAGGGAACTGGACTCCATCTGTATTTTTGCCCCATTAAGGAATTCATGGAGAACACCTGGAGCTATTGTTCTGCATCGTTGTATGTGGAAAATATTTTCTGACTGACCATGACACATCAAAGTTGGATGTAGGTGGTATAGCAATGTAGATATTGGTCTATATTATCTAAGCCATGGTCCATTGGCAAAAGCCAAGCACCAAATTCAGATCTGAGTCAACAGGCCAGCTCAAACGCCCTGGTTGGGAACAGAGATCCTTTACTCCCCAGGGCCACAGAAGGCTGTAAAAATGAAGGTGCCAGAGGATATGGATGGTGAGAAATGCCAGGCCAAGATACTTGGATGGTCCCTCATCCAAGACACTAAATGCTGCCAGGCTAGTCTGAGGAGGGTTGGTTGTTCAGGATTTAAGGCCAGCTCTGTGCAGTCAGGCTGTGCCCAGCTAACAGCTCCCACAATGCAGAAGCCTGGGAAAGCTGTGCCAGAGCTAACACAGCTGCTGGACTGTTGCCAGCAGCAGCTGGTACTGCATGGGTGGCCCTGGTCCCTGTTTCCCTGCACTCCTGATTCTTGGATCCACATGGAGCATATCTCTGCCTTCCCTCTGCATGAGTACAGTGGTGTGGCTGGACCAGATTGGCATCTCTGCAATTACGTGGCACAGTCAACTGAATGGGGAACACCAATGAGCTTGGTGTGAGGATGCCAAAATTAGAAAGTTTGTATAGACAGCAAGGATCCTGCAGGGTTATCTGTGTTACAGTGGTGCTAGGATGCTGTGAGATGCTGATCCACAGCTCTTGCTACTGGGATAGGCAGAGATGTGTCCTCATCAGTCATTTTCTTCTAGGTTTCCTCTTGGCGGTGACTTCCAGCAGGGTTCAGCAGAACTGAATTTTAAAAAGGTACAATTTAAGAATATGAATGTCCAAATGTTGGGTTTTACTTCAGGCCTTTTGGCAGTACCTGGTCTGTATTTCACTGGCAAGTGTATCTATGATACTGTGCTGTCTTCCGGAGTTAGCGTGGTTTGGCTTAGTAGGTGTGAATCCCCCCAGGCTCTCATCAGCCTCAGCAGATTCATCTGGGTCCTGAGAGAACTGAAGAGGAAACTGGAACAAGAGTGGAAAAGGGGTGGGGAGTGAGCCCGGGCAGCATGTCCCCAGCTTTGCCTTGTCTTTGTAGGATAGCCACAGTAGGAGCACCACTGCCCTGTGCTCCAGGAGCAAGCAGTTGAGGAGAGCTGCAGCCTCCTCATTCCCAGTAGCCCAGCTGGTGACCTGGGAGCATTTTCCCACTGTGAGTGAATCACGCTCCTGCTTCAGTTGTGAATCCGAAGCACATCTACATCCACTCCCGCCCCAGCCCATGTTTGGCTTTCCAGTGGTTGGGTTTTATCGAGCAGTTCTTTATTGGATTTATCATGCCAGTTGTTAAAGCTTCCAGCTGCTTAAATTTACTTTCTTGTTTTCTCATTTTCTCATCTGTCTTTTCTGTGTTCTTTACAACAAAATCCACACGGCCCTCTATATCATTAACTCCACGGGCAAGTTAATCAAATTTACTGTCAGGAACAGCTATAGCTGTTGGAATGTTTCTAATTTCTGTGGAGGGGGTTATTGGGCTTGCAAAGAATCAGCCGGTGTCTCCATTTCTGCCAGCTTTCTCCATAACATGCCCTGGAGTCACTGCAATTCCCAAGCCGGCTCAAACACTCCATTTCCCCTACTGTGGTCTCTCCTATTCCCGCTCTCTCCATGCCACTGCCAGCTCAGTCCAAATTTTGGGTTGGGTTTGTGTGATCTGCCATGGGTGCCACTCCTCAGTTGGGATGATCCAGAGGACTGTCCAAACTGAAGATCAACACTTGTGCAGGAGGGTTGGGAGGTTTACCTAAACCAGGACATCCTTCATGGATGGAAAAAAGCTCTCCAGCCCTCACCTTCAGCTAGCACTTGCTGTGCTGAGGTTGCATGGGAAGCATCATTGAATAATCTCTGCATCGTAGGGAAGTGGGCCACATCACTGCCTGAAGGCTATGTGGCAGAAAAAAAGTTTATGGGCTCTCCAGCCATATTTGTGGGTCACAGTGGGATCCAGAGGCAGATCAGAAACTTGAGTGCCATGTGCACTCAGCAGTGGCCTGTTTGCCTTCCCTCATCATCCAAAGGCATATTCTGGAGCAAGGAGTGGTTTGGGTATTGTAGCAGTCACAGAAAATGGGGGGGCCTGCTATAGAGGGGAAGATCAGAGGGACATTGCAGTGCTGCTGCAGACTACACATCCCTGGGAATGGCTGCTGGTGTCAGAGGGGAAACATGCTCCTGGGCAGAGCAGTCGGATACCGACTTGGGTCATACTGCTGTGCAAAACACAGCATGCAACTGTGGTTGGCATGCTGCTGTCTCAAAGAAAGATGCTTGGGAGACTTACAAATGTACCTGAGGCAGCAAGCCAGGAAAAGGTTATTATTAACCTGTCTGTAAATACTTTCCACCTTCTGAGCAGTGTGGTGGTACTGTGAGTGCAATAGAGCAGGAGCTGTATGTTTTAACTGGGGCTGACCATGCTGCCAGATGTGCACAGCCCTTGTTGACCCAGCTGCCCGTGCCCCGGGCCTGGGCTGTGGTGTGACTCTGCCTCCAGCCCCCTTGGGAGCTGGCTGATCCCCGAGCCAAGTTCCACCTCTGTGTAAAAAGGATGGAAATCCGGTGGGGGGTTTCTCTTAAGGTGTGTGGGCTGTGTATTTTCAGTGAGGCCGAGACACCTATGCACATGTGGAAATAAAACAGTGTGAACACAGCGAGAACACAAAACCTTGGTGCGTCTCGTATGTGTATGCATTTGAGGTGTGAGACAGCTGGTGTGTGTTGCAGGAGTGACATCCAGGGCTTGCCTTCCAAGTCACTGGGGGACGGTGGGGAAGGGAGGAGTGGAAGAGGAATGGGAGAGGGGCTGAGAGCAGGTGAAGGAAGAGGAGGGTGGGAGGGGGAAGCATGAGAGAGAGGGCAAGGGGAGGAGGGAAGGGAAGAGAAGTAAACAGGGATGAAATTGCAGGTAAAAATAAAGCTGAAGAAGCCCAGGTGGAATTCATGCAAAGTCTCCTCATCAACACTGCGACTCCCTCCTGTCACGGGAACTGTCATCCGGGCTCGGCTCGTAATGAAAGGGAAAATATTTTATTCAGATTTATTAATTTGAAAATGAAGCCCGCCTGTCGAGAGGGGGACAGTTCTTCTCAATCTGTCATCGTTGAACCACACGCTCCTGACACCGGGATTCATTTGTCTTGTCGGCTCTGACAGTCGGATTCTCCCAGAGCTGTTCCTGGTGGATCGCCCTGGGATTTTAAACCGGATGAAACACATTCCGACAAGGAACAGCCTCTTTATTAATGCAAATTACACGAGGAGGAAAGAGCATGAGGGAGGGAGAGAAGGAGGGAGGGTGACGCCAGCAGACGCTCTGGTTCCTCTCCCTGTATCAGTCATTTGTTATTTACATTTATACACATTTTTCAGGTTTAATAAAAGAAGACCGGGATTTTTTGGTGACATTTATGGACGGATTGTTTTAAGGAAAAATGGTACCTTCACCACAAATGTATGCAAAAGTACATGTGTACATACATATATACCTACGCACATATATATGTGTGTACAAGCCCTGTCTCCTGTGGGCAGAAATGACTTTGGCTGGAGTGAACTTATGGGTTTTCCCTTGGTGTGGGAGAGGCAGCTATGAGCTGGGAAGGGGACATGTGGCTGGTAGCGTTGGTCTGGTGAAGCTGCCAAAGCGGCTGATGGCAGGGCTGTGGCATCTGCCAGGGTACACATATGACCTCTCCTTTGATCCCTGGTGGGAGTAACCAGCTGGAGAGGGCTCATTTGGGGTTTGTGGGTTAGAGAGTGCTGCCTGTGCTGGGATGTGCATACGGGGCAGGATATGCCGGCAAGGCAGACCTCCTTCCTGTGTCCTCACATCCATGTGGGATGTCTGGGAGGACATTGGTGGTAAGACTGTGGCTCCTTGGTGTCAGTGTGACTCCATAGGCATGGCTGTCTCTGCAACCTCTGCTGCTGCTCTTCCTTGGGGAAGATAATGAGCCTTAAGCATCATAATCTCACATATCCACTTACTCCTGCCTCTCTCATGTGAGTCTCATTGGAGCTTCCAGGATGGGATTTTCCTTAAAAGCCATACTTTCTCCTATGGAGCCCAGCTTTACTAATGGGGACTGGCACCAGCCCACCTGATGTCCCCTCAGCTCATCAGTACACCGTAAAACAAATGCCAGAGCTGGGAGTATGGAGAGCCTGAACGTATGTGTCTAATGATGTCTCTGCAGTCTATAGAATAAATATTTAATAGCACTTGTCAGCAAGATCTTATAGAGGGATTTCTTTCCTAGAAAGCTTGTTAACTTTTGTGATTTCCACTGGTATTGGTCTTTCTGGTGGCCTCTTGCTGGTTTGTCACCATCCCCAAGGGTTCACCCACCTAAGGGTCCATTCCACCATCCCTTCTCAGCCATGGCTTGGCAAAGATCACTGTTGCCACTACAGACCCATCCCTAGCAATGACAGAAGTGTGACCCTGCAGATGAGCAAGGTGGAGCTGAGGGGTGCCCTCCTCCTCCCCAGATGCAGGTGGAACTCCTTATTTTGGGGTCCCAAAGTCTTTAAGGTGACCTCACATCTCCTGCAGCCCCATGTGGATCAGAGGCCCTCACTCCTAAAATTTCCCCACCCTGCTAAAGCTCTGTCTGAGAGACTTTCAGGCTTGACTTGAAGGCTGCAAGTGATGGAGAATCTACCACATCGTTAGGCAAATTGTTCTGCTGGTTAATTAGCTTCACTTTTAATGTGCTTGGAGCAATGAGAGCAGTAATTCACGGTAGGAATAGGGACGTGCAGCGAGGGCATGAAGAGGTGTGGGAGGGAGGGTGAAAAGCCACAGAAAAAGAACTCAAAATTAGGACACAGACATTTTTCAGTGAATCTTCATTCTGTAAGAGGGACAATGAGAAAGGAGAAGAGAAAAAAGAAGAGAAAAGGGGAGAGAGGAGAAGGAAACATTTCAGAGGGACGAATATTATTTTTGAATTTGGGTTGAGATTTGTGAATGCTATTTTTATGACAGAAAACTAAAGAGCAGAAATGACAAAATGCCATTTGGTAACATCTTTGAAATGCACTCTTCCACTTTTCATTCTGAAATGGCAAGTTTTAAAATTTAAATCTTGGTCTAAAAACCTCTTCCAAAAAAGAAAGGGGGGAGGTGGGGAGGGGGGAGAAGGGAGGGGAGATGCTTAACGCTTGAATCTGCTGCTTGAAACCCTGCTAGAAACCTTCACCAAGGGTTTTCCCAGGGTCAGTTGGATCTTTTTGACCTGGGTACCTCTAGTTTGAATTCAGGCAGGTGCCCACTCAGAGCAGCCCACAGCAAAAAGCTTTAGGTTTCTGCAAGCTTCCTTCTCCAGATGGACCCACAGGTTGCTCTGAGAGCAGACTCAGTGTTAATCCTCATGATGGCATTAACCCAGCACAGGGGGCTATAGAGACCACTGTCTGGGCAGCACAGGGGTTTGTTAGAGCTGTGCCTCATCCAGGCTTCCTGAGATCAAGGTTAGAAACCGAGGGGGGATGCATTTGGTGAGGTGTCTCCAGAGCTGCTCGTTTGCAGGGGCAGGGAACTCTGTGGCTGCAGAGATGTTTCTGCACTCTGGTGGGTGCAGCTGACAAAAGCCCTGGGCACATCTGCACCCAGCTGGCAGAGGTCATAGGGACATGGCCCAGAGGACAAACTTGGGAGCACCTTGGGGAGCCACCTGGAGCCCTGGCCCAAACCCCAGCCTGCTCAGAGCACCTCTAGATATTACTTTCAAGGACCTTCCCACCTTGTCTGTGGGGACTGTATGAAAAATCACTTCTGCCTTTGAATTCCTATTTCCTTGCAAACCCTGTGGCTAGGGCTCAGCCCTGGTGTAATAGGCATCTCTTGTAGTAATCTCCACACCCCTCCCCAAACCTACTTATAAAATACTGTACCTTGCACCAATTTTATCTGTGACATTGCATAAAGAAAAAAAAATCCATTAAAAGAAATAAAAGCAGGTGCAGGCTAGTGCTGCAAACGCTCCTTCACTCTCATTCTCTCCCCTTCGTTCTCCCTCTCCTTTACTCCCGGTGTTTGCTAGTTTGTATGATTAATTTTATCAATTTTCCTGACCTGCTTTGCCACTGAAATAAATATGACAGCTGCAGTGCTGCCTCAATTCGTTCTCTTGCCAAGTGAGCTGCTGAGATGTGTTTTCTTGTTGATCGCAGACTTTGGTAAATATCAAGTAAATAGACTGAAGAGGATTCATTTCAGCAGCTTGGATTGTCAGGACTTCAGCCCAAGAGTACATCCTTCACCACGGAGACAAAGGGAGAAGGAAAGCTCCTGTCCCTCCCCAAAAAAGCAATCAGGAAATTCTTGTGGTGCACCAAGCCACTGTCAGCCCAGCCTGTAATTAGCAGTGTCAGCAAATGTCTTGGAGGAGGCTCTTAAAGCCTGGTCCCAAAAAAGAAGCCTGGGGCCAATCAGCCACTATGGTGTGCATGGGTCAGGGTGGCAGCAAAGATTACTGCACTGAATACTGCCATCCTGGTCCTTTTCTATGTCTCAGCAACATCACGGAGGTGGTTCACCATCAGCTCTTCCACAGTTTTGTTACTGCCTGCTGTCCCTCTGTGGAAGAGAGGCATCCTGTCTCTCTTCAGCAGAAGGTGGCCTAATGGGCCAAGGGTTTATGGAGCACCAGAATCATAGCTGGTTCTGGTGATCAAAGGAGGGAGCATTAACCACAGAGTAACAACCTGGCATTGAAACTTGTCTTCAAATGGATTGGCTGTGCCAAGTACAGCTGCAGAATAGTGTCTCCCTACCATCCTCATATCTCCTGCATGGTTTTGTTTTGGTGATGTTGCTCACAATTTACCTGTTTTCTTTCACCTTGGTTGACCTCTGGAAACACTCCTGAGACAGAGTTGCATTGAGACCTCACACTTGGAAATCATTGCCCAAATACTTAATTTTTCAGTTTTGCATCTCCCTGTGAAATTCAGCCAAGAGTGAGCAGAAGGGCTCCCACTTTGCAAGGAGTCTCTCCAAGAGATTTCCTCTGTCAAGGCTGCTCAAACACAGCTATTGATGTAGCACCTTGATTAGCATGTCCCTCATCCCAGTGCAATGTGAGTATGGGCAAAGCAAATCTTCTGGTCTATGTAGGCATTTGTCCTTCCCATGTTTTTCTCAGCAACTATACAAATGTATATGTAAGCTTTATTTCTATAAACAGAAGTTTGTTGCTAATTTCCAGCAGAATTCTGTATCTTTAAAGACTCTATGAGTAAGGAATGCCATCTTGAAGATTTTGCAGATTAGATAGACTAGATTAGGTTGTTTATCTAATAAAATATAAACATTTTCTATTATTCATGATCTAGTTAATCAGCACGCAAGAGTTACCAATGCAATCACATGGCCAAGCCCTTTGTACGTTGCAGATCTTAGTTAGCAAAGCTGCCTTCATTTGGCACATACAAACAAAGGGAAAGAGGGAAAAAATGGGATCTTGCAGCCTCCAGAACCAAAAAGAGAATTTGTAAATGTGGCCCAGATATATATGATGTGGGATGGCTTCTTTCCATCAGCAGAGAGCTTCAAATGCCAGCTCATGCAACCTCATAAAACTCGATGTGTTGGAGAGGCCTGCAAAAGCTGAGTGGCTGCTGCTGTGCCCCATCATCCCTTCAAACCTGCCACAGCCCCAGCATCGTTGTGTGTCACTGAGCCAAAGCTCAGCAGCTTGAAACAAGGGAGCAGGAAAGGGGCACCATAAAATACCTGTAACCAAATATAAAAGTGAAGACAAAGAGCTCCCCTGCTGCCTCTGCTCCAATTTCTTGCAGATTGACTGTGCACTTTAGCTTTACCTTTTGGAATTATTGTATTATTACCATTACTAAGGTGATAATTTTCATTAACAACTTACTGCTGGAAGCTGCAGCAGCCCAGGACTTTCCACCAGAAAGAAGATCTAGCCGGCTGCAGGGTCCCCTCTGGGCTATGCAGGGGCTCCTCATTCTTCAAGTTTGAGCTCTGATGGACTACATTGGCTAAGTAGGTGTCTTCTACCTTCCATGGAGAGAAACTGACACTCCTTTCAGTCTGCTTAGGTCAGTAATCTGGGACTGTGACCTTAGGACAGGCCAGCAGCCTTCTGGTTGGGGCAGACTCTACAAACCATAGATGAATCAGAGATTACCAGGGCAACCAACGTTGAAATATCTATGGGCAGCCAAGAGGCACCCACTAACTGGGGCACCTGGGAACCAGGAGCTAGTGAAAAGTATGTTCCTGTGTTTGCTAGCCTTGGATAGAATTATAGGTGTGTGGTGGTGGGTAAAGTGGTTGTCATACTGCTGTCACTCCTTGCATGGATGTGTTTTTGGATAGAAAGTCTAGCCTGCAGGTACAATGCCCTGTGCTGGGGGCCTGTGTGCTGCTGGCCCTAGGCTGTCTCTGGAAAAGCCACTTTGTTAAGATGCATGTTTTCTCAGGAGTGGAGGCCTTGAACTCCTGGCAGGAGTGGTTTGGCTCAGGTGAGCTGAGTTGCTTTGTGAGTTGTGCTGTCATCTCCTTGACTATGTATTTAACCCAGCCAGCTTGGTGCTGTGCAGAGCATGGCCACACAGCCTGGGAGATGTCCTCAGGGGAGCTGAGCATGGAGCTCACACCCAGTGTGCCTGTGCTAAAGGTCTCCAAACCATTTCCATATTTCCCTGGGCACCACAAGCTCCAGGAGTGGCTTTTGGCTGTTGGTAGAGCTGCCTAAGGGTGATGGTGCTTCCCAACAAAACCTTGGTGTAGCAGCATCTGTCCCAGTGCCAAACCAACTGGCAGTAATGGCCGGTACAAGCTGGGAGCACACCTGGGAGCATCACCAGCCCACTGGGGAATAACACTCTGCTGCCACTGGGCAGCAACACTCTCTTCTTTGCCATCAAGATGTTTGGAAGCCTGGCTTTGTTGGCTGGGCATATATTTTACCAATGCAAATCACCTTGGTCCAGCAAGAAGTGCACGCAGCATCTGCTTGTCATCAATTCAGATATCCCCCTCCCCTCTTCTCAAGGACTTGTGAGAGCAAAAGGCTTGTGGCTACAAAGATTTACACCCCCTCGGCAAGGGTTAACCTTTTCCGGCAGCCACTATTGTCTCAGGACAACTTGTCAGTCTGTGAGAACCTGCCGTAATGGATTTGAAGTGGATTGCTCAGCCCACGGAGAGGGTGATGCTGTATTTATTGAATAGACATTAAAAAGAACATTTCTCAATTTCTCAGCACTGAACTCGAGGTCAATGGATCTTTTTGGCACTGACATGCTGAGTCAACTCCTAGCTTAAAGCCTTTAGAAGGACCAGGGTTAGATGAAAAGATTAGACTCCATTTTTAGTGTTTCCCTGGCAAAATTGTTGGGTGCTAAATCATTTATGGTGCTTTGCAGTGCTTTGCTTGGCCTCTCCCCATTACCTTGGGAAAGAAAAAAAATTCTTCCTTTTTTTTGGATTGAAATGACACAAGTTTATTATTTCCACTGTGCTACGCCAAGATAAGGTGGAAACAGTGCACTGGGCTCCTAGTGCTGTTGGCCTGCTGGGCAGCCACTGAAAGGGCTGCAAAGCCTTTTCCCCTGGGGAAGAAAGCAGCTCTGGGGTGAGATGCGCTGCCACCCCACCCACCTGATGCTGAGAGGGCACGTGGCTCACTGCATGCTAACAAATTCCTTGTACGCCAGCAAGACAGCTCTTTAATAATGAACTAGGGATTGATTGCAGCAGCCCTGCCGGCAGGTGCTGGCTCGGCAGTCAGTCCAGAGCTGGTGTCTGTGGGAGCAGAGGATGGGATTCCCTCTGCCGCTGCCCATCAGGCAGAGCTCCTTCAGTGTCGGGGGGGGTGGATTTTTGCCTGTATGCCAGGTAGTAAGTAGGAGCCATCTGAGCAGTTTGGAGTTAAAGGGATGAGGTTATTCTTTGTTCACTGTTACAGTAGGGTAAAGTTGGAGCAATGTACTGACTGCGATAGATGTTTTCATAGATGCTGACCTCCTTGGTGTCACACACGTTGCTACTGTTCCCTGTGGTTTCTGGCAGTTTTGTTAAGGTTAGTGTCATGCTAAGGGCAGTGCTGGACAGGAAAGTTTGGATAAGTCTGTCTAGCCTGAGAGCAACCTTGGAAAAGGCATTTTTGGGAAGGGTACAGACTACAAAAAGAGTGGTGAGCGATGAGAAACTGCTGCTGTATTCCTGTTGTGCATCTCTTGTCAATCACGCTGTCTGTCAGGGAAACAGATGCAGCTCCCACATCGATCCCAGTCCCTCTTAAGAGGAGCCAGGAGGACCACAGGGCAGAGGGAGCAGCATTTCCTAGAGCAGAGGAGGAGGAAGGCAGCCTTTCCACAAAGCACTACCTTCTGCAGCTACACTGCCTGCAGCCAATGTGTCCCATACTGGCAGCTCTCACAGGGTATATGAGCCCCATCCCACAGGCCAAATTCCTGTTGCAGCCAGCACTTACCTATGGTTTCAGGCCTTCTGGTAGCAGTACAACAAATAAAATGCAATCCGCCTGTATCATAAAGTCCAATAAAAATGAAACTGAACATCCACTTTGCAGACAGCAAGTACACTGTAAATTTATGAGATCATATCTCGTGGAGGACAGGGTACTTAAGGGGGAAAGGAAGGGGCTGGCAAAAATGGGAGAGAGCGGCCGAGGGGTAGTAAATATGTTTTCAATAATGAAGAGGCCCGATTACCCTCTTTGCAATAAAAACGTGCACAAGGCAGAGCTGCTGTAAAAATTACTCCCGAGCATCCTGCCGTATTTGCACCTTGTCATCTTGTCAGCTCCATGCAAATGTGCAAGGCGCCCGCAGCCAGTGTGGGTCGGCTCTGCGGCATGGAGCTGCTGAGGACTGGGCAAAGGACCTCCTTCCCACAAAAGCCATTTCATTTACAGCCCTCATCACCCCAGTCCTGTCCACCAGCCCCTCCCACCCTGCAAAACACACCAGTTTTCCTGTAACCGTAGCAACCGGCACAGATGCAGGATGCAGGGATGGGACGGAGGATTGCCAGGGTGCCACATGTCCTGGGCTTCTTCCCAGCCAGGCAAGAGTGGTGACAAGCACAACAGGATTTGGGATGTGGCTCCTGTGAGAACCATGGTGTTTTCTCCAGGCAGAAGCCCTGGCCTCAACCTCGAGCCCTGCCCCCATTGCCAGGTGTCATTTCTCTTTTTGGGGGTTCCTTATATACTCTCCCTGAGAGGGATGGTGTCACATACTGTCTAGGGCACACCAATAGCACTGGGTACAATTGGGCTTCATGTGTTTAAAGGGAAAAAATAAGTATTTTGTTTTCTCCCAGCACAAACCAGAGGAAAGGCTGAGGTCCCACCTCTTTGAGGGCTCTTTCTCAAGAGGTGTGGATTTAAACCAATTTAAAGGACATAATGTTAATGGCACAGGAGCAGCTTTGAGTCATTTGAAAAGCAGCCTGGGCTGTCCTCAAATAAACTATTGCTGGGGCCATAAGAAAGCAATTACACAGGGGCTTAACTGAGCTGATTTAACAAAGCTGCAGTAATTAAACCTTATACACTTCAGGCAGGGGATTCAGCTCCAAGTGCTATCAGGATCCTGTCTCAGAAGGTAAATCTTCTTGGTAAGAGCAGTTGAGTGGATTTAAACCAGAGTAATTCACCTTTCTCTCTTTTTCCTGCCTCTTGGCTTAGATATCACCCTAGTGGGTGCTGCTGTGGTTAGCAAGGACTTCTCTTGCGGAGCAAACCCAGGGCAGAGTAGAACTCCCAGGTCTGTTGCTTTCTACACCAGAGCATACAGCCTAGAGCTGCATTATCACAGGACCTGGCAGGCAGCTGACTGCTGAAGACAATTTACTAACTTGATCTGGCAGCCTCGGTGTAAAAACCATTGTCCTTTGTGGTTCATGACCCTGATCCAAACCCTGCTGAAGCTAATGTGAGCCTTTCTCTAGCTTTCAATGGGCTTTGAATTGTGCTGCTGTGGCAGAGGGAAAGGGCTGAGTGTTGGAGCCCTATTAAGGATGGACGTAGCTGGGAATGGGTGCTCCCCTGCAGAGGCAGCCCACTGTGGTGCTCAAACCTTGACCCGCCGCTGGAAGTGCCATCCACTGCCACTCAGTGTGCCAGCCGTCATCGTGGAGTCACAGGCTGTAAGGAGGGAAGAAAGAAACTGTGGTCATGTAGCTTGACCTCTTCTATTCAAAGCAAGATCAAAGGAGGGCCAAGAAGGAGCAGAGGAGGTTGTTGTACCCAATAGCTGAATGCAAGATAAATGGGAGTGGGGGGAGCTGGGGACTTTGGCTTGCAACAAAGCCACAAGACTTAATTAGCATGAAAAGTCATGTTCTGGAATTGCAATGTTAAAAGAATATGGCTGGATCAGTGAAGGCAGGCAGGGCCATTACAGAGAAGGTACATTTCATGTGTCAAATGTGCATATGTTTGTGTGGAGGGCAGGAAAACTGGGGGGAATTAGACTTATTGCAGGTCTTCAGCTGGTGGGTAAAAGGAAAGACACCAGGACAGTTACCACACAAGTGGGTCTCAAGGCCTCCAGGTAAAGGAGTCTTTGGTGAGCAGCTAGCAGCATCATTTAGTTGATGTGGAATATCTGTTCCTGGGGATAGAAGATGCAGAGGACTCAGTAAGTCTTGAGGATGTGTGACCATCTCTATCTCCAAGAGTGGAAGAACAAGGAAGAACCTGTTTCTGATGGTAACCCCTGTAGAAGAAGCTGGCTAGGGGTGTGAAAGGTGTCTGTTAGATTTGCTGGGAAATGACTGAACTGGTGCTGAGGAGCAGGAGGGAGTAATGAGAGTGCTGGATTTATGCACGGATCTGGGGACTCCAGCACAGGCTGATCATGCAGAGGCAAGGCCCCTTGAGAAGCTGACTTTAAGGGGGGAAAAGTTGTTAGTGAGAGTCACTCACAACTTCTTGTGGGTACAGTTCAGAGTATGGTGTGCCGGAGAAAGGAAGCATAGGGAAAGAGCCTTGATCTGAGAAAGAAACCTGGGGGAAACTTAAAGTAGGTTAGGCCATGAAGATAAGTACAAAAGTGCAGCACACACATGCAGAGACAAGGTCAGATAAGCCAAGGCACGTGGTGAGATGCAATTAGCAGGGGACACCAAGTGTAATGGGAGATTGCTCTAGCAACACTTCAGCAGTTGCCAGAGGAGCACAGAGGTGTTGGTTTGGCACTTGGGGACAGGGAAAGCACTCAGAAGATAATGCCAAAGAAGTGGCATCACATTTGTTTCCCCCTAAGAAGTTCTGCTGTTATCCTAGTCAAGTACTAGCGAAAAATATGCCTATCCTTAGAAAGGGAACAAAGGAAGAATGGGTTAATAATGCAGTTTTCAGTCTAACTGTAGTTCCCAGAAAAGCATTGGGACCTATAGTCAAGCTTGTGAAAACCTAGGAGAAAACAAAGGCATAAGAACAGGTAACAGGGTTACCAGGCCACTGATGAAAACATCACCAGATGCCAGAGCTGCCCTATGCATACTTTGTCAACAAATCTTTTCAGTACAACAGTGAACCTCTGGGAGGCGCATGATGGAGGAATGGCCCTTTCCCACTGTGACCTTGTCAAGCGTAGGTCTATCAAAATCAGTGGAGATACTATAGTATAAACTCGAAGCTGGTAAATGATGTGAGTGTCCCATTGCAGAAGTATTGACAGCCAGTTTTGAGAAACTTCGAGAGCCTAGGAGATGTGTCTCAAGTTGCTGGGTTATTGAAAAATGGCATTTCATAAATACTATACTATCCTGTGAAGCTTGTAGAGATTTCATGAAGCCAAAACATCACTGGCTAGGTGCTGGCATCTGTGTGGTGGTACTGCCTCAGCTGAAAATAGATTGGAAAATAATTTCAGGAAAATAGCTGTTTGCTGCAGTTTTGAAGCTGGCAAACCTTCAGAGGTGGAACTTCAGGATGCTGAAATTAGGAGAGAAAATCCGTCTGGCCCCTCTGAAGCCAAAACATACTGAGGTGAGGATACCTATGCCAAATTTATTCATGTAAAATGAGGGTTTTTTTCAGGTTCAGAGTATAAATGGCTAGTTTACCTGTCACCACCCCTCCTGTTTTTCACAGTGAATCCAACAGGGTGGCAGTTTTTGTTTGCAGCCCGGGCTCTATGTGGTTTTGTTTGTGTTGCTCACATGAATTGCAAAAGCACTTTGGAGAGAAATAACAGAGGGATCTTCAGAAGAAAGAGGTGGCAATACGTTACTGAGGTGCAAGAACAGCTTCATGGTGGACTGTCTCAACATCTGAGCTGTGCCCTTGCTGGGACATATACGTCCTGCACATGGCCTGGTCCCCTGGAGTTTCTCAGTCCCCCTGCCCAAGCAGGCAAGGGCTCTTGCCTGTGCCTTGCAAGTTGGAAAGGACCGTCCTTTGCTTGTGCTACATGTGAACCAAACCAGAAGTGTCTCAGCCATTTCTGGGACTTTTCATGCTTAATATGCTGAGTGGAAGGATCCTCAAAGCCCTGCTGATGGGAGAGCCTGCAGAAGCAGCTTTCACCAGCACCCAATTACGCCTGTTGCATGGAGAATATTTAATTTCAAAGCCTGATAGATCAAATGCAGCTGGTGCTGGAGCTGTATGTTGTCTCTCACCTTGTCCAGAAGTTTGAACAGCAGAACAAATGATTTGTTCATGTTTTTATTGTGCTTCTCCTCCTCCCTTCTATCAGGGAACTATAAACCAGAGATAATCTACAGTTCTCCTTGTCTAATTGCGCTGCCCAGCCACCTGAACGCCATTGCCTCATGGATAAAATGCCCTCCATCTTCTCAGCTCTCCCCATGCCACTTGGGAAGCAGGGCGCATGCCAGCTGCCTTCACAGCTGGCTGCTGAGTCCTGAGACCGAGTTTTCCCTGAGGTAATAATTTACTTGGATGCTAACTGGGCCATCCACAGAGTGAATTAGAAGAATATTCTTCCACCAGTTCTGGAGCTGTGGGAATCCTGTGGCTATGCCCAAAGGGTAGGGGAGATCTCACAGGGAAGTAACTGGAGCCTGGGAGCCTGTTTGCAAGGAAATGAAACTAAAAATGTGTAGAAAAACAGCCGTTGGGCTTTGCATTTCAAACCCAGAGTGGTGCCCAATAGGTCTGAAAAGCTGTTTACACTTGAGCATTGGCAGACTGCAGAATCTTATTTTTACTAAAATATTACCCCCCCCCCCCATTGCAGCAAAATTAAATGGAAAAGTGACCATTTGCAATCTGCTTGATTTAATCCAGCTGAAAACTCACTGCAAACACCCAGCGCTGGGCAAAGCATTTATCTCCCCGTTTCTTTTTTCTCTCTTCTTTCAAAAAATCCTTTCCCAGTAGGTTTAACCCAGGGCTGTCTGTTTTGCTGGGAGGTGCAGAAAAAATATAAAACCACCCAAAATAACAACCCAAGAATTTTAAAATCAATACTTCATATTGTCTGGGAAATACATATATATATTTTGTTGGGAGATTTTTTTTTTTATTTTTTTTTTTTTAAGCATCTCAACACTTTGGATGAACGATGTCAACCATGCCCGGCTCCCCGAGGAAGCTCCCTCTACGGGCGATGCTGCGGTAGCGTTGTTTCTGCTCCGCGCCACAACCACGTCCTGCGCAGGGATGCCGTGAGTTGGCCTCGCACTCCGAGTGTAACACTGCAGCAGCAGCTGAGACTTCCAGAAACTTTTATATTATATCCTCTCAACACCATCCCCTCCCCCCTTTCTTTTTTTTTATTTCCTTCCCTGGAAAAATAGGAATAAAAAAATAATTACAAAAAACTTTAATTTTATCCGATGCTCTGGTAGCATAGAGATGGTATTGGCATGGGATGCAAGGGGCTCTGAACACCCAGCAAAGGGATGGATGTGTTCATCTCTCAGTGGTAATCTTCATCGTGTGTTTTTACAGCTAACATCTGCAAACCTGCTTACTTGGTTAGGAAGGGGTTTCTGAATTTCTGCTTGTAAGAGAGGTGGGGGATTCTTGCCTGGTGGGGAAAGCTAAAGCCATTTGCACGCTTTCTTCCTCTGCACTTTGGGCTTCGTTCAGTGGGTTTACAGCCATGCATGTGCAAAGGGGCTGAAGGCACTGATAGTGAGCTTAAGCTGCATTCCCACCACAGCCACAGTAGAGAACCAGCACCTCTGCCTTCATCGGAGCCCTCACCAAGTAACATAGATGGCAGGATGGAACCCAGAGGTAAGGACACCAATGCATCTGTTCTCTCACTGGTTGCAAGTGGCTCTGACAAAATTAGTGGTGGTTTCAGATGTTCAGCTTGGTTGACCCAAAACTGATGCTGATCTCCCAGGGCAAGGAAGGAGTTGAGCAGTGGCAGCCATACCCTGCTAGCTAAGGACAGCAGATAGGGCAATGTGGGGTGACAGCAGCCCAACTCTCAGCTGTGTGCTGTCCTACAGACACACTGGTTTTGACTGTTCAGTCAAATTTTAACAGCCTCATATGGAATACATTGAATTTCTCACCCCAGATGCTAGCATGAACTCTATTAGGACAGCTGTTTGCTGGGCAGTGATGGAAAATGTTGAATTTTAATCCTTTGGGAAAGATCTGCAAAATGCTTCTACTTAGCATGGCGATGAAGAGGCAAAATTTCAGTCACTATCAGAAAGGGCATAAAATGCTATAGAAATATTTTTATTCTGAAATATTGGCTTGTCCTTAGAGCAAGTTCAGGGTCAAAGAGAAACGTTGTGGCTGTGAAATCTTGCCTTCAAAATTCTCTGCTTTTGTGGAAGATACGGAGGTTGCAGAGGGCAGGAGGTCTGTCACAGCACTTTGCAGTGCAGAATGGAGGCTCAAGAAGCTGAGGCAAAAGAGCTGGTGCTAGTTGCAGAAGGTGTGGTCCTTCAGAGCAACAAAAGGTACTGTTTTGTAGGCTTGTTGGTACTGAAGAGAAAAATTCCTGATTTACTGTCATTGCTCTTCTCCAAGAGATGTTTCCTCTAAGTGATGATGTGATAATGTGGGCTGAACCTGTGCTCGCTGGACCAGAGCTCCTTTGTGCGGTGAAGGCTGACTGTGTACCACAGCAGGCTGGAGGTGAAATACAGGCTTACATCTGTGACTGCCAGACCAAATTGTCCCCAAGTTATTGGAGTGCTAGGGAAGGACACTGAGGAGCAGAATTCCTTAAAGCATGACCTGCTCTGGACAGCAGGGTTGTCCCCAGCACGTGGCTCTGGAGGTGGTAATGATGGGACAGACCAGACAGTGTCTGAGCTCTAAGATGTCCATGACAGCTCTGCAAAACTGAGTTACACAGAGTTGTGATGTTAATGTACAGTCAGAGAGAAAGATAGGAGAAATACCGCCATGCAGAGATCCATATTTTTCCCCACTGAGTAAAATACTGTGTAATTTTATCTAGTTACTATAAACCAGTTTATACTCCTTGTTTATAAAGAAAAAAAGGGGAGGGGGAACATATTTCACTTCCACTACTGACAGAATACGGAGGAAAAATAGATGGTTTCTTCTGCCTTTAATATTTCAAACCAAGTAGACCCAAAAGAAAAGGCAGCAATTAACCACAAGTACCAGCAATGTGTTCCGTGTGTTTCTTCTCTCTGGATTCAGCTATAAAGAATCAGTTTGGTTCAAAATTATTTACAGTCGTGTTAAATCTTTAGTAGTAATTTTCTAAGCTGGGCAAGAAAGCAGTGCGTTTGCCATGTTCGCCTTTCAGACCACAGACCTCTGAGATGAGACATGCATCTTCCATTTAGTCAGGATTGAAATCCTTTACAATCAGCCAGTTAGAAATGGTTACTAGATGATCTCCACATATCTGACCATATGTTAGACTAAGCTTATACACAGGAAAGTAAATTTTACAAGGGCAGCAGAACACAAGAAAGGGGCCAAATGGTAAAAAGGACATTGATTGTGGTGCAGGTTCTCTGTACCTATGGACACACACATATGTGCTTGCTCACACAAAGGTATGCATTGCACGTGCAGGGCTATGCATTTTTCCTTTTCAACTGTTAATTCCAGGCAAGCCTACCATGTGTCTCCTAGTGGCATCAACTTGCCCACATCTCCTGAACCACTTTGTCATCACTGCTCAGGTCTTGCCACCTAAATAGCAGGGCTGAAAGACCAGTGTTAGCTGAACCACCAGCAGGAATCCATCAAGGATGCAGGCTCCTCATCTGCTGCCTCCTTCTCTGCATAGCCTGCACCCAGGCTGGCAATGTCCTGTGAATATCTCTCCTAGACTGGATTTCTCCAGGGGAGGACCAGCACTTAATTTGGCTGACTCTGTGCTCTGTGGGAGCTCTCATCCGTGCCAGCTTGAGTCCTAGCAAAAACCCATTATCATTAGTCCTCAAAAGGAACAGCTCAGATATTCTCCACCCCTGTTCCTCCAGGCTAGGATGTACTGTGCATTCCCACAGACCAAAATTCCCCTGGCAGGCTTAATTACAGCAATCAGCCTTCACGCTCTTTTCTGTAGTGCTTCTGCCTCTGACTCCACAAGGCCACCGTGATGGGGCCAGAAGTAGTAGCTTTCCCACAGGTACTGGGAGAGAGGACACAGCTAATTTGGCTACACCAGACCTGCAGTCAGGACTCTGTGGGGTGGGCATGCAAAGCGGTGTACGAGGCTCATGGTCTTGTCTGAGGAGCTTGCCCTAAATGGAACCATTTGGGATGAACCCTGGCTCCATCTTCTAGCAATGTGGCTACAGCGGAGAGATAAGCACATGCTCTGTTTGGCAGGGTCTTCACTGCAGCTTGCAGCAGATTTGCTTTGGTGCAAGGCAGGGCTGGGATGGGGAGAATCAGGCCAGTGTGCATTTCTCTTTGCTAACACTTTGGCAGCCTCTCAATGAATAAACCGCTAGAAAACAAATCTGGAGCAGCCCTCGGCTGTGGTGGCCAGACCTTGTCTGTTAACTGGGCTGAAGAGTACCAGCTGCTCTGCTCCTGCCCCAGGGAAGAGAGGCCCTTCTGCTGTAGTCTGGGGACTAGAAATGAGCCTGAACCAAACCCTGCAAACTGGGATGGCTTTTAGACTCCAGCTCTGGATCCAAGTTCAAATCTCATGGCTTTACATGCTGCCTGAACTCATGTGTTGGCTCCAAATACCTTCCTTCTCTAAAAAGACAAATAATATAGTGGTGACAAACTTTTTTTCTTTCCGCTTTGTTTAATGCTGACTTTAAGGTGCTCTGGCTTGAGCTCCCCCAGCTGCATCACTGCAGCCAGGACAATGCTTGCATTTAAATCCCTTCTTTCATCCCTCTGGTAGCAGATGCTGACTTGGCAAAGTGACTCACCTGGTTTTGTACAGCAATCTGGGAATGTGTGGCTCATTGCCCTTGACCTATGGGTGCTTCCCCATGCCAGGCTATGTTGCAGAAGGAGCTGTGCTCAAGGGGGACAAAGCTTCCCTTGCTGGGATGGGGACCCAATATCAGTTTGCAGCAATGCTCCCTGCGCCATGGGCTGCAGTCAGTGGTTTCTGATTTAGAAGAGCAGTGTGTACAGTAGGTATTGGGGGCTCCAGTCCCAAAAGGGACTTGGCCAGTGGGGGTGAGAATTGAGGAGGAGATGTGTTATTTTGATTTTTGTAAGGCATTAGCTAGCCTCTTGCTCTTCCTGTGTTTTCTAGTGGTGCCTGTGCAGCACAGTGCAGTGCTGCTTGTACTTGGACACCAGCTGCAGTCAAACAGGGGAAAAAAGGAACTATCCCAATTGTAAATGGGAAAGATTTGGTAGAAGGAATATGTTTTCCCATCTGTCTAAATCTTGCCAGTGTTCTGTAGTTCAAGAGGTGTTGTCCAACCTTGCTTTCAGCTGAAAAGTGGAGGAAACTATACTTGTACTGCCTGAAATTCTCCTCATCCTCTTCGCATGGGAAAGGCTGGGTTAACTGCTTACAGCAGCTTTGTCCCAGGTTTTCCCTTTGTGCTAGTGACCACAGTGGTCCCAAGGCCAGATTGGCCCATGGGCCCTGATAAAGAGCAAGAAACATTCAGGGTGTTGCAACACCCTTTCTCCATTGGCTGAGGACATAGCCATCTCTGAACGAAAGGACTCAGTCACACTGAGCCATGGCAGAGTATATATTGCAGATGTGTTGCAAAGTCTTGGGAGTGGGGGAGGAGATGAGTTAGTCAAAATCCTAAGCAGACCCCAGCAGCACCTCTGAGGTTCCATCATGACCCCAAAGCTGTTGCAGTAGGTGAGCTCATCCCTTGAATTGTGTTCTCTGAGTAAACTGGTGTTCAGCCCTCACCCTGCTGCTGTCTCCCACCTCTTCTCCTAGGATTCCCCTCCTGAAGCTGCCTCAACCTGCTGTGGCACCTTCTGTCAAACGCTTCACACGTTTGTCACCAAAATGTTTTGGCAGCAGCAGCATCTCTAGGTTTTGACATAATCCCGACAGGAGACTTTCTCAATTATTACTAATGGAACATTATGCTCCTCTTTGGGAACTCCTGCATGAATAAAAAGGGTCATTAATGACATCTGCGCGGAGCCCAGAAATTATTAGTCAATGCTGATACAGTTTTATCTTTTTTTTTTTTTTTTTAATTCCTACATATATATTTTCTTAAGCTCCTGGTAATTTCCCACCTTGTCTCCCCCCCTTCTCCAAAGTCTCCCGTGCAAGCTGGAGCTGAACTGGGTTACTGTCAATGCTCCTGCTTTTCTGCAGGTAAATGCTATTCCCCTCCCACCCTTCCTCCTCTTTTATTCCCTCTTGGCTTCTTTAAGTATCATAGATCTTGTTTCAATCTCAAGAGATCCTGTCACTTCTTTTTCTGGGCTTGATTTTATTGCCAGTCAAGCTCAAATACTTCTTGGACTTTAAGAAATCAATACTGCCCTGGTCCTACCAAAGCAGTGCTGGAGGGGGAGTAGAGGGGCCGTGTCCTGCTGTCCATGGACGTCAGGGTGACCTGTCTCCTATTTTGTGATGGTGGCACACAAGAGATGCTGGGAGAGGGACTGGAGGTCTCCCCACGTGCCACGTACCATCATGCAACAGCGAAGCTCAGCTTGGATCACTTTAGAGGACTTTCTAGACAGCAAACTCTTGCTTTTTTCTGTCCTTGTGCCAGGTATTTAGTTCCATCTGTTCAATACCCCTTAAAATTGGCCCAAAATAGACTTTTTGGGTAATTTTTTCTATTTTGTGGTGGGTTTTGTTTGCTTTTTTTTTTTATTTTTTTCCATAGAAAAGTGCAGCAATTTTAGAAACTGGCACTTTGCAAGTCAAAAAGGCCCCTGTAACAGAGATGTAACAAAAAAGGTGTCTCTGTCCTGAACCATGTCAAATGGGTCTGCAAATTATGACCACTCAGGAGGTGACTGATGCTGGGCTGTGCACCATGTGTTGGAAGCTGTATCTGTCCTGTGTCTCACATTGATGACGCAGATGCAAGCCCTTGGCCAGTGTCAGTGGCATGTCCAGCGGGACAAAACCCTGAGGCCATTCCTTTTGCCACATTCCCGCGCCAGCACATGTGGTTTGGAGGCACATGGAGTTGTATTCCAAAGAGGGAAAGGAGAGGTTTGGGTTGATGGTTGGGCTTTCGGGGGAATCTCTCATGTCCTGCGGAACAGGAGAAAGGCTGATGTCTTCACTGGCTCAAAGATTGTTTTTATTTTTGGGACTGGGATCTGTCAAATGAGCTCCATAGAAGTTGAAGATAGTGTTGCTTCATAGCCAGCAGGGAGGATCTCTGCTTCCTGCACTCCCTATTAGACGCCCATCTCCATGGTGAGTGTCTCTAATGCTTCTAGGTGTGAGACCCTTCTCCAGGCCATAGTCTGCAACCAGAGGAGATGTGGCTGCTGTGGGGCTTGGTTTGCTTAGCAAGGCATATGCAAGGCAAGGAGCAGCACCTGGGGTGAGGGCTTTGGCCCGGGTGGGAGATGTGACTATTCTCTCACAGGATGCTCAGAGCCTAGACTCAGAGCTGCTGCATGTCTGTGGGGAAAGTCAAGCAGGGATCGCTGGCCACGATTCATACTTGGCACTTGGGGTAAAAGGTCAATGCAGTAACTCTAAAAAGAAAACTACTAAACAAGAAATAGACTCCTTTAAAAAAAAGTCCCTTGGAGAAAAGATATTTCAACCCCTTTTTGATTTATGACCTACTATAGGATATTGAGACATTATTTACAATCGATATACGCTCCTGCAAGACTCCCGCTGGAGCCATAGACCCTGCCTGTTAGAGTGGAGACCGGTCAGCCTGCTCCACTGGAAGTGCCAGCCATGTCCTGCTGGAACAGGCTATAAAGCCGGACGCAGCTGTATATCTTTCAGAAAATGAACCTGGTTACACATGTCTTTGGGCAGCTGACACAGGGATATAGTTTAGGGCTAAAACAGCATTTCAGCAGCAGAAATCAGCATTCGTCAACCTTGCCAATAATGAAATCTCTCGCGCAACATAGAGAGCTCCATGGCCTTAAAGGTGCAAAATGGAGTTGTTCAGTTGACTTATAATGGAATTGGGCCAATTTTGAAGCAAGCACTGGATTTTTTTCTGGGATTTTATCTTTAAAGGGGGATTTGCAAACACTTTAAGGAGGGGGAGAGAAATTCATTCAGCGTAAAATTACGTCCTGGCCGAATTCCAGTTTGAGTAATTACAGTCTCTTTCTGTAGTGGCTGCAGGACAAAGGGCCATTCATCACACTCCAAAGTGCTGCAAAGGGCTCCCATGTTCCACCAGGAGAAGTGCCTGCATTTGAATCCAACAGAGAAAGTTTTCTCTCCATGCTCAAGGCCATTCCAGAGAGTAATGGAGCTTGGCATTGCTTTAGGATCCTTTTGGGTGAGATATAGGGGCAAGCACCTTGTCGTGTGCTGCTCAGTCTCCAGCAAATATGGGTAAGTATGGCACTGAGCAAAACAGATTCCTTCCAGCCTCCTGTGGGTTGCCTTCCACTCCAAGGGCATGCTTGGCTTTGCAGAGTGCCACTGGAGCTCCAGAGATCCTGCTGGAGCAGAGAAGCTGGATTTCCTTTCTGCAGACCTGCCAGTTTGGAAACGCCTATAGGCAAGAGACTGGGGCACGACCAGCTGAGCGGGCCTCAGGGACTTGGGTTACATTCTGAAGTGATGCTGAGGAGCCTAGAAACATGCAGATGCTCTGCCTTCCTCCTCCCAGGTCTCCGTACAGCCAGAGAAGAAATATTTGCAGCCCTTCTTCCAGCTTTCTAGCTTAGAGATAAATAGTGGACCAGTTTTCAGCAGCAATAATTTAACAGCAAAGCAGTAGAGCATTGCTTCCTTATCTCCTGGTCGCTCTCTTTCCAGCCACTCTCTGGTGTGAGGCCCTGTAGTGGCATCCCTGGTGCTCAGGAAGAGGCCACACAGTGAGACAGCAACAGCACCAGTTATGTGGGGTGAAGGAGCACGTCTGCATGCCACCCACCGGCTGACCTGCTAGGGTACATCCCTGGCCTATGTGTCTTGAGTGTCCCTTTAAAGCAATTTGTAGACTGTTATCCTGTATCATTAACCTAATTAGTGTAATTGCTGCCATTTATGTAACAAGTATAAATACTGGAGGAATCCCATAATTAGAAGATGTAATTAGGTAATTAATAGATGACATGGTAACAAAAATCCAGGGGAAACTTTGCAAGGTGGACACTGTGTATGTTTGGGCTTGTGTGCATGTGGCTATTCAGATACGCTCCTCTTACCATGGTCTGTCACAGATGTGCTCTGTGGTTGGCTTCAGCCTGGAGCCCCTCTATATTACACTGGCAGTGTAAAGGAACCTTCAGGTAACATGTTAAGGCTCTCTCAGATTTCTACAGATCTTTCAGAGGGGCTCTGGAGTTGCCTAAGGGGAAGAGCAGAGCTGTGGCCATTGCCTTGACATACTGTTTTCAGATGCTGGGAGAAGCAAGGTGAGTTCAACAAAAGTCTGAGACTTTCCACAGCCCTAGGACTGAAGGTGACTTGAAATCGTGTTTGCCCCGTGGTGCCTCTTTGCTACAACCAGCACTGGGAATAGCACAAAGGCCAGCTCCTGCACATACAGCCCTCCTGACCAGAGGGATAATAAGGAGCTCCAGCGTTGCCCTTGGCTGCATGATAAAGTCCCGTTTTAGTTCTCTTGTGGGTTTGGCCCAGAAAAGTGATTGGAGCTGGAAATTGTTTGTGCTGGGAAGAGCAGATAGAGTTCCTGCTGTGCCTGAGGAGCACTTTTTCAGAGGCTCACAAGTGTTTTAGCTGGACCCTTTCTAGTCATTGAAATATTGACTTTCTTGCTGCTCTTTATGTCTTGCTTCTCAAAGCCCTTTCACACTTCTGCAGTACTTGTATGTCCAGATACACCTGAAGAAAATGAGCCACAGTCAAGGAAAGGTGTTTGTTTGTTTGTTGTGTTTTTTTTTGCTACTGTTGTTGAGGAACATTTGGATTACTGGCTGGCATCAGCCAGTAGGAGTCACTACTGTCAGCCTTGTGGCAAGAGGAGAAAACGCTTTCATGTGTACATACCTCTTCAGCATTGCTAAGCGGTGGAGGGGCTGAAGGGACCATCAGGCTAGAATTCTCACAAGTTTTCCCTTTCGCATCTGAACATATAAGGATGAAGCTAACTTGAAAATGCCAGTGGGACCAGCCAGGCCAGCTCTGACCCATGTGACAAAAGACATTTTTCAGCCACCAGACTCCAGCTCCCTAAATCAAGGCTCCCATCCAGTTCTTTAAAAACTAAAAAGGCTTTGTATCCTCCCAACAAAGCAGCTTCCTTTGCCACTCTGTGAGGCATTACAGAGTGGCTGAAGCTCCTGGCCTCCCTTCTGGCTGGCTCTGGAAGGGGTTCTCTCCTCCAGCCATTCCCCCAGGAACTGCAGATGGACATTGTGAAGGAGCTAGTTTCCTTCTCCCTTTGATCTTCCTACCTAGTCATGCCTCCTAGGAAGAGCAACACTCCTCCAAGGACCCAGAGATGAGATCTGCCTCTGGAATTGCTCTTCTGGGTGATGATTGTACATTTTGATTGCAAGGTCTGCTGCTGGGCCTGAAGATGGGGGTGATGTAGCAACATCATAACAGCAGGTTAGAGAGCTGGGGCTGCTGGTCTTCCCCAAAAAAACAAAGCAAACATGTTGTTTCAAGACAAGAGAACAGTCTTTCCAAAGATATGGGGAACATATCTTTGGGAAGACCAGTGTGATGCCAAGCACTGCTTTGACCCTGCTGTGTTCTGGAGGGACAAAATAGACTAGAAGGTCTTTTGAGGATTTAGCTGGGATAAGAGGGGACATAACCTTGCAGTATCTTGGCTGTAGGATGTCTCCTCTGCAGAGGGCCCTGGGCTCTCTGCATGCTGGCATGTCTTGAAGAAGCCATCAACCTTGTGGCTTTTACTCTTGGCCTCCTCTTTTCCCTCTCCAAAAGTTGAGCTATTTTGCAGTCCTTGGAGGAGCACTTCAGCCAGTAAGAAGCGACACCGAGACCTGCCGCATTGGAAGCTCTGGCATGTAGGAGAGGTCAGAGGGGAGTTCATACAGGCATTGGGTGGCCAAAGGCTGCTGAGTCCCCAGGACCAGCAGCTAGAGGGAGATATGACCTCACACTGAGGGCCAGCCTCGTCTATGCTGTGGATTCCTGCCATCAAGCCGAACAAAATCCTCTTGCTTTTCAGTGTTTAGGATCTATGTAATACACAGCCATAATGCAGGCTTCATTACATAGCATAAGTAATTCTTGAGATTAAAGACTTTTAAAATGGCTCCTGCTGGAATTTCTGATAGAGTATTTCCTAGTCCCTGTCTACATGGGAAGTTTTATCAGGTGTATCACGATCAGTATATGCAGGTCTAGTTACATCAGGAAGGCTCTGTCTAGACATTTTAATTCCAGTATAAAAAGGGCCTTTTTTTCCTTTAGCTTAAATTCACTTGCAAATGTCCTTCACAAAATCAGGTCCTGCTTCATCAGTGTAAAAGCCTCCTTGTATTTAGCATTATGTTTAGACCTGCTTGAATTCCCACCATAGACTGCCTCAAAGCCCTCTCTATCCTGAGGCCAGGGTTTCTGCTCCTGCCATAGCCCTGGCTCAGGGACATGGAGGTGGATTGGTGTTTGGCAGTGCTGGGCTGGAGGTGGCTCTTCATGCCCAAGTGAAGCACATGATCTTGCAGGGCACTCCTGAAGTCCTTCAGCCTAACCCTGCTGTACCCCACTTTGCTTCCCAGTCACTTGTCCCATGATCCCCATCCTCCCACCACAGCAGGATGTGTCCCATGAGGCACTATTCAGTGCCTCCCAGCTGAACCTCCCCGTTTCATCTAGAAAGCTGATTTGGGTATTTTCCCACTAAGACCCAAATGTGCAAGAGCCATGTTGCATTTTGGCTCATTTTCCATATAGCGAGCTCTGAGTCCCAACTGATCCCAGCTTCAAAACTTGTTTTGAGGTCTTGCAGACTATGAGATCAGCCCACTGGGTTTGCAGAGCTGAATGGAGGTGTTACATCTCCTACCCTGCAGTCACAGAGGGATGCTCCAGGATGCTGGCTCTCTGAGTGATGGCCTATGAGGAGTATGTGCCTCCCTCTGCTCTGGACCATCATGTGTGTGAGGATCATTGCCATTTCTACATGTGCTTTCCTTGTCTGTGCCCCCACCAGGTACCGAGCATTAATTTATTTTTGAGGCCATGTCCAAACTACCCTAACACAGACCTCCACCAGGAGTGAAGAGCCACTCTTCTTTGTCCCTTGCTCTCCTTTTATAATGACATCCCTTTTTTCTGTGTTTCTGTCTTTCTGTCTCCCCTTCAAGATCTAACTCTGCCTGAGTCCTGCCAAGTTTCATCTTGTTCCTGTATTTCTTGATTTCCAGATGTGTCTTCCTTTCCTTATCTCTCCCACCTTATCCTTTTTTTCTTTGTAGTCCTGATGCTAAGTTTGAACACCTTTTTCCTATTAAACATGGTTTCAGGCATGTTGAATGGTTGCCCCACCATTAAAGTTTCACACTCTAAAAAAAATCTGAAATTTCCTCTATGTTCAAATCCTTAAGCTCTTCATTCATGTTGAACATGTTAATAGTGTTGTAGTTCTGGCCTAGCTTTGCACATCTTCTCCAGTGGGCTTGATTTATCTATCCAGGATCAAATAGACATTGTCTTCTAGAGATGGCTAGCTATTCACCAAAGCTGTGGCTAAATGGGCATCAGAGAAAAACCCCAGGAATGGGTAGAGGACTGAGTATAAGAAGCCTGTTAGGACCAGTTGTCTGGAGGAGGAAGCTTTAACTGGGAGAAGTAAATTATATTCATTTATAAGATTTGTCCTGGTTCAAGGCAAAATGGATCTGAGGAAGTCTTACGTCAGGCAAGAGGTTCCCAATGTTGGTGTGGGTTTTTTTTCTCTTAACTCTGCCTACAGATTTATTGGAAGTCAAGTTGCCAGGAGAGCATTACCAAATAATTATCCTGTGCTACTTCATGGTAACCTCTGCAAGAAGGTGTTTAGATAGAGAAACCATGTAAACTAGTCATTAATATCTTATAGGTCAGAGTTTCGGATGTTGCATTGTGATGAAATATGTATTTCTTAGGAAAATGGGCTTGTAAGACAGAGTAAGATTTATGATGATCTTAATTAGATATTTCCTAGCTTTCAAAATGTTTGGGTTTGAGAGATGATATGATAGATAATTAACTTGTTGTCATACAGTGACTTTTCAAATGAAATATCTGTTCTCAAAATACTATTTATTTCAATATGCATTATATGCATGCTGTAGTATATACCCACGTGTATAGGCAGATAAATACATGCATATGCACTGCTGTAGCCTTCCCCCCTACAGGATTAGGGAGCATGGAGTAGTGCTCCCACATTAGGCATCATCCCAAGCTCCGTGTCAGGCTGAGCAGAGTGCAGCCATCACAGCCCTGCAAAGAGGACTGCTGCCACATAGCTTCTGTTCTAGCTGTGCTTGTCCTTGCTCTCCTGCTGGAAAGGTGATCCGCAGAGGGTAAAGGGACTGGCATTCTGCCTTGCCCTTTCCTGTGTGGGTTTACTAAGGTGAAGGCCAGAGAGGTTTTAACTTATTTGGGTTTTTTGATTCATCAGCAGACATGAAATGCTCGCTCGCATCAGCTCTGGGTGCTGTGGGACTAGCCTTGCCCTCATCCTGCTAGTCAGGAGGGATGTATTTGTGGCACTTTTTTCTTTGTTTTGCCCTAAAATCAGGAGGGGACAGCAGTTCAGCTCTTCCAAGGTCCTGTGCTAACAGTTTTTGGGAAGTCCTCCAGACCAGTAAGCTCTGGGGACACCTGACAGTAACATAGTGCTGCTAAGAGGTGGGAATTTGTGACATTTTTTTCTGAACTAGTAAACTCTAGATGAAGCGAACTGTATCCCTCATTGCTGCATCCCTCAAGGGGGATTGGAAAGAATCTCCAGGGAGGCAGACGGCAGGTTTGCATTGACCCTAAAGGATACTGGATGTGGGCCCTGAAGCCATGGCTGCCGCAATGCCCCATTGCTGTAAGGGAGTAGAGCTACTGCAGGAGAGAGGTCACCTGGAAGCTGATGTATTTTTTTCTTTCCCTTTCTTTTGCATTTTTTATCAAAGCTTTATAAATTACAGAAAAAAAACCCTAGGGAAAAACCTCCCAGCCAGCTGCCTGTTGCAAATATTCCAGGAAATAGGGGGTGGGGGGGAGAGGGAAGGAAGGCTAAATTTGGTGGCTTTTATTTTTAACAAGGGCTATTTCAATCTGTTTTAAACCCATGTAAAAATAATAAATAGGGCAATGAGAAACTTTTCCCAGCGCTGCAGGACTCTGTTGAGCCGAGCACTCACTCCATCCAGCACAGCACAGATGTGGTGTCTGTGCCAGCCCCTGCTCCGGGACATGACAGCTCAGACACTGCCAAGGCCATCAGAGGGACGGGGAGCTCAGGGACAGAAGCTTTTCAAGGCCTCACAAGGTTTTCCTAGCAAGGCCAAGAGAGACTTGAAACTTTCCAAAGCAACTGAAGGATGCATCTGCAAACCCTAACTTTTCTACAGGGCTGTTGTAATGAGGCCCTTAGTGCAGCACAGTAAAGTTTAAGATAACAAACCCAATCAGCCAAGCAGGAAACAAACCCCTCTTTTTATTTTGCTTTTTAAATAATTCCATGACTGCCCTTTTCCTCCTGACTGGCCTTTGCTAGAACTTGCTGTTTGCAGCACCTGAAGTCAAAGCATATAAAATGACTTGGCAGCATCCCTCTAACATTCCTCTGGCACTCTTTGGAGAGCAAGGGTGTTAACCTTGGTGTCCTGGCTGTGTGCCAGAGTAAGTAATTACATTCGGCCTCTATAAATTAGCCCTGTGATCCCAGCCGGGGAGCTGCAGCGTCATTTCCTCCTGGCTGGGCAATGGTGTGCAATGTCCGACATGTTCCAGCCGGGCACCAGTTGCACCTTGGTGTGTGAGGTGGCGTGGAGGACAGACATGGGGAGCAATATGGACTCGCTTATGCTGACCCTGTTAAATTGCTCTAGGTGTACAGGTCCTGTGCAACAGGTCTGGTTCTCGATGCTTCTGCTCCCGTGCCAGGAAAAAGGAGAGCGGAGAGGGCAGAGCTGAGTTGGATCCAGCTCTCACCCCAACAGGGTGACCTGATAAATTGCCACCAGTCAGCTGAACCTCTGTAACGGCCTCTCAGCTCGCAGCTAAAATTAGCTGAAATGGCATGAAGAGAATTGCTGAAACCTCCACGAAAGTGATTTAAGCCAAAGCACGTGACCTTGCATTTGTCACGGGCCAAAGCATGCACGGGCCTGCTAGCACAGCACAGGTGATGTGCAGTAGTGTGTTAAGCTTGGGCTGTAAGTAACCCAGTAGCCAGATAGCATGTTCTACCAGTAGCCTGGTCCCACCGTTCCTCAACACTGACTCAGGTTAACCCCTTCTGCTGGGACCTAGCAGCTAGTGTCTTCAGCTTGTGTAGGGTTATAGCTGAAATGGAATGTAGAAAGGGTTAGTTTAAGATTAGGTACAATGTGATGGCCAACTGTGCTGTATTTCCCAATGCAGATGTTAAGCTAACCCTGCCTAATCAAGTCTGAGATAAGATGGAGTGTGTCTACATGGAGGAGACAGGTGATAAAGCAAACGGGTTTGGAAGGTGTAAGCAGGAGGAGGTGTAGTGGCACGTTCCAGATCATCTTGTTATTGCCCCTTTCAAAGGTCAGCTGCTTGGTCTTTAATTTCCGAGACTGGCTACTACAGGGTTTGGGATTGCTGTGCCTCCCCTTCAATGAATCCAGCAGCTCTGGCATGTGTGCCCCTCCCAGGCTGGCAGCTCAGGCTGTGGCTCTTGGGGTTGCCTGCGGTGGAGTGGTTCTGCCTTTGCAGGGCTGTTTTGTGTGTGGGAAAGGATTTCAAGAAACAATTGACCAAATGAAACCTCCGTAATGCTTCTAAATACTCAAACACATTAGACATGCCTGCCCAGCTCAGAGATAAATTAGAGCTATTACCACTAGAGCCCAGACAAACAAATGGAGGGCTCTCTCCAAACAAGCCATTCACTCAAGAGACTGGATTTACAAGGGTGAGGGAAGCAGAATGAGCTGCAGGCACCTGCTTTCTTCTGAAACCTGTTTAAATTGGCTGTATTGACTGGTAAACGAGGAAAGAGAGCACAGCTCTGCCCTTTGGGATCTGGGGAGTCACTTCCATGTAGGAACTGCAACATTATGATACACTAGTTGGCATTTTGCTCTCTGTGTCCATAATCAAAGCTGGAAGCCAGACCCTGATTAATTTTGCTTTTTTCGCATGTGATGTTTGGGAGATGAAGGTGCACATCAAGGATACCAAGGCCACTTTACTCTGCTCATGGATTTTTGTTTCTGCTTCCAAGGAGGGATGTGGAGCTGGGTTGGTGGTAATGTGGCACTGAGAGAGAGGTCAGTTCAAATCAGCATCTTGAGCATCAAGGAAACTGCCTGAAATAAGAAATGGGAGCCAGAGCATGTATTGTGGGTTTGGTTTTTTGTGGCAGCTAAAGGAAGAAAGGGGAAGATGCAGAGACTAAAAGAAGTAAAGCAAAAAAGAGATCATCATAATGCTTCCCTGGCTGCCTTGGTCAGTCAACGATCTGGTGCAGGGAGCTTGGTGGCACAGCTTTGCCATGGTGGCCAGGAGCACCATGCTGGGGTTGAGCATGACAGAAGCTGGAGCCTGGCTCAGGCAGGCTGTCTGGAGGAGGGCCATGGTCAGCACAGAGCTTTGGCGCTTGGCTGGTCCCCACAAGCTAGCCCTGGTGTGACTGAGGGGAGCCAGGCTGGGGGGACAGGCTGGGCTGTGAGGTGGGGGTTTCAGCACTATGCCCTCATCCACTTGCCTGGCAGCTCAGGCCAGCATCACCCACAGAGAATGAGACAAAAGGTGTTATTCTTCTCTAAGAGATGCTCCTGAACACAAAAACTTGATCTTGAACTAGAGTACCACTTTTTGGAAGACATCCAGTCTCTATGTACAACCTTTGACTGATGATGAATTTGACATTTTCCTTCAAGACCGGGCCTGGTGATTAACTACCCTCACCATTCAAAATTGTCTTTTATTTCCCATACATGGTTCCCTCACTCAGTGTTGTCAACTCTCACTATTTATTTTGGGTTTTGCTGCTTACTGAGCTTTTTACCTGTGAGCCTAACAAACATGCCAATATCAGCTATTTTCATTCTGTTGGTATCTGAGATCAAGTCACGACAAAGATTTTCTTTGACTGCTGAGCAGACAAAGCCCTTTCAGTCTTTTGCAGGGTTGAGCACAGGCAAAGCAGAAGCTGTGCTCGATACTGCCTTGAGCATCTCCCAGTGCGTGGGATTTTATTTAAAGTCACAGCCTCCGGACTCGCACCATTACAAGGGCTTTTCACTTTATTTTTGCAAAAACCTGAAATTGTGACCCAAAACACAAAAATAATTTTTGTGGGTTTTGGGGATTTTTTTTTTTTTTAATGTATCAAGTGTTTTGTGATGTTTTGATTGATCATGAGCAGAAGGGTGGTGGGTGCTGGCTTGGTGACTAATTAGCAAATTTTGAACTAGCTGAGGAGACACCATGAGGCTTAGGAGGTCTCTCCTTGCATGTATGTGTGGTTTCTGCAGGCAAGGCAGACCTTGACCTGAAATTCCTACAGCTCTTTCGCCTGCACAGTGGTAGGCTTACTTGATGCTGGTAGCCTGTCTGACCTCAATGGCTCTGAAGTTCAAGCCTTCATCTGCAGGTTCTCCTGCATTGCTGGTCAGACTTAAAGGCACAAGTGGTCTCAGCATCCTTGTCATGCATGTGGAGAGAAATAGAGTTTATCTGCCAGTTTCCTTAGAAGGTCAGATGTCCGCTGCATTGTGTTGACCTTCCTTCGCTGGGATAACGTGCTTCAGTAGTCTAACAGCTTGGGCTTTGTCTTCCACTGTGTTTTCACCCTCCCTGTGTCTGCTGGCAGCACTGCTGGATGGAGCACAGCACACTTGGGGAAAAGCTGGTAGGTCCTCTGAAAGGGGCAAGTATAAATCAGGAGTGTTTCAAACTGAAACAGCAAGATGCCATGTTAAAAATATTGAAATTATGTGTTTCCCCCCTATTCATTCCTGTTTGTATTTCCTCCCAGGAAAAAACTATTTGTGAAGTTGGATCCAGAGCAATAGCAGCTCTGGTGGCTGAAGCCTGGCTGGTTTTCTGTTGATTTAAAACTTAAGCAAGCTCTACTAATTGGAGTCTCCCCTTCTCAAGTTTCTCCAGCCCTTGCAGGGAAGCTCTACTTCATTTCACTGTTTCCAGGCTTCAAGATTTGGATACTGTTACCTGCCGTTTCTGCTTCTAAAAGGACTCCGGAGACTCAGGGTTTGGGAGCGTGCTCCTAACCACTGTGCGTATGTGTTGCGCCTTCCGTAAAAGAGTCAAGCTGGAGGTCAGGCCCTAAAATGCTTGTGTGTTTGTTTATTTAAAAAAAAAAAAAAAAAGCTGCAGCAATCAGGATTGATGATTTAGGGGCTGGGAGAAAAAGAAGCAAGGATGTGTGCATATGCGTGTTACATATTACAGGTTCAAGGGGAATCCCACAAGATGAAAGACCCACTGGCAGCATACACCTATAGTTATTGTGTTTACATCTCAGTTATTGTATAAGGCCCAAATGAGACTGTCAACATAATCTATGATGGGCATGTAAGGCACTAGTGACTTATGTTTTATGAAATGATCTGAGGAGCAGAGAAGGTAGGTTGTATCCACCTGGCATAACCTGATGAACTGTGGGGAAGCTGCTTTGTCTCAGTTGTCAAAAAGAGATGTTGGAAGATACCCAGCTCTGCTCCTACCCTGGTACCCAGACACTAAGGGTCAGGAGATACTATGGTGGGAGCTCAGCTTCTTGGAAAATCATCTTCTTGTGAAGGCGAGGGAAAAGTTTGTGTTTAGCTGTCAGTGAGTTAATGAATTAGAAAGCAAAGAATCAAACTAATGTTCTTTATTTTCTGAAGAGCAGACACAGTCTTGGCTTTCATTTACCACAGAAGCAATTGAGAGTTTTTCCTAGCAGAGATCAGAGCTCCAGCTAGTGAAACCCTGTAAGAAAGAATCCATGCCTCAGGCAGGAGGCAGGCAGGCAGACAGTGCAAGGGAAACAGAAGCAGTGACTGGTATTTCAGCATCTTTATAGGAGCCAAAGAGCAGAGCTGGGCCCGTGGGGCCAGCCCTGGGAACCCCAGGGCTTAGAACTGGCCTCCTTCATCCCACCGCAATGCTCTTAACATTGACCAAGACATGTTTGTTCATGTGTTGCCCCTGGAGTCACTGTCTGAAAAGCACTTTATGAGGCAACAGAAACACAATGTGCTATTATATTTTAGGCTATAGCCATTCACACATTTTCTCTGCAAAATGGGTACCCTCCTTTTTTTATGATTTTTTTTTTCTGTTGAGCTGTTTGTGCTTGTCTACTATTCCCTGCCCATACAGCAAAATGAGATGCTGATCTTGTCTGGGGAGGTAAATAGTGCAAATTACCCTCATGTGGAAACCCTTTGGGTTTGAATTAAGTGCTGTGCTTCTGCTGTAGCTCTGTGACCAAACTGGTGGAGCTAACGACCTGAAACTGCAGGGAAGTTTGGACACAGGCTGCAACTCCATCTCCCGGTAATGCACTCCTCAGTGGATTAGGAGAAGCTTCCCTGGCAAACTGGGAAGGAGTCCAAGCTGGGGAGCTGGTGTGATAGGAACTGACAGGGCTGGAAATTTGATTTCTGACTCTTTGTGCATGTATTTCTTGTGAAAGAAGAGGGAGAGGGAGCCAGGAGTACTTTGAATCCTGCAATCATTAAAACCAATTCCACTTTTCCTGCCCCTGCCCACCTCCTGATATGTGTGTGAAACAATCTTTACAGCTACACAGCCATCAGATGATATCGACCTGGCAGTGGAAATTGCTATTGACTGCTGCTGGTGCTGCTCTCTGCACTTCCGTGGCTTTTAAAGCGACACTCTTCAGGTGATTTCACTTTGTACTTGATACAGTCCGGGAAGCCATGTCTCAGATGAGATGGTAAGAACACATGGGATTTGTGTGTGCATGTGTGTGCAACAAACACTGCCATTCTTTAGGCAGTGGAAGGGTGTTTGAGAAAGTGGGAAGAGATGCTCAGTGCAGAACCACTTGCCTAATGGAAGATTGAGAAGTTTAATATTTTTTTCTTTACTCCATCATGAAGGGATTCTTGTGTCCCACCACATACTTTTCCTGCAGCAATTCCAACACCAAGCCAAGACCATTCTTCTACTCTTAAGAAGGATCTACCCAGTCCTATATTGGCTGAGGACTAGATGCATTGATTTCTTGTTTTAAGGGACACCTCTAATTCCACGTTACAAATTCTCTCTTATCTGCTCTGGGTTCCAAAGAGAAAAGCAAGAATTTATAACATTTGCCTTTTAATGCAAGTGTTCTGTGCAGCCTAAAGAACTCTTTTCATCATGAAGCATGAGCCCAGCCCTGTAAAAATGTATGTTGTTTCCTCTGAGGCAATTTAATTGATATTATTTTGTTATTCCAGCACTTGGGGTTGGATTTAAGTGGTAGTGAGGGGAGATGATAAAAAAGATGTGTAAAAGCCTGGGGTTAGAGTCTCATCCCAGCTCCACCGAGCAAATCTAGTGCAATGCCATTCTTACATCACTGGTATAGTTGGGGTTTCTGGTGTAGAGACAGAGCTGTGACTGAACAGAGTCAGCCTAACCATGTCTACACAGCAGCTGTTGCTCTAGCTTGTTCTGTCATTGAAATGACTCTTTGATAACTTGATATAAAAGTGCAGATATATCTTTACTGTTGTGAACCAAATGTTGATCCTGGTGAAGGATTCTCCTGCCGTTGCTTAGGTCCATCCATTCACAGATGAGCCGCAGTGAAGGTTCCTGTCCTCTCTGTGATGAAGATCTGGCAGAGGCTATCTTCTTCCAAAGCAGGCTGTGATGGTGGAGTCTCCCAGGAGCTGTTTTTTTATGGGATGTTACTATAGGGTTAAGAGCATCACTGTGGCCTCCAGTCCATGTGCAGTCTATCTGCCAAGCACTCGCTTGGAGAATGCTACAGTATATAGCCTATGAAAACAGGCTGCGCATGCTTTGGTAAGTTATACCTGGTCAGGGAGTAAAGCAGGGTGCTACCTGTATCACTCTGCTCTTCTTTCTCCAGAAAGAGAGCTTACATGTCTCTTTTACCAGCAGAGTTGGAGGTTATGAAAGGAATAGATGCTACTGTTTCTCACAGAGCTCTGCCTTTGACTTCAAACACATGGCAGTGCCCAGGAGCAGCAGCTGGCCAGATGTGTCCAGAGTGTGCGTGCAAGGAGCACCCTTTCTTGTTATCTAGAACAGTGTCTGCCTAAGGCTTCCAAGTCAGTCCCTTAGCTCAAATGCAAGTAAACATTGCTATTAGCTCTGAGCAGGCCCTGATGGCCTTGATTTCAGGTCACAAGACTGGCAAGCTGCTGAGGTTTCAGGAGGCATGCCTATCCTTTCCCCACTCCCCAGCCCAAGCCCTGGGAACTTTTCTCCCTTGTTTACATTGAGCCTTGGAGCTCATGTGGTAAGTATGACCCTTCTCAGTCTGTCTCTGTCTCAGCTAAATGGGAGGAAGAAGTGGAAACAGAAAGAGCTGGATGTTGAGACCACATCTTGGTAGGATGGTTTACATTCCCAGCTCCCAGCATTGAGCAGGCTGGAAAGGGAGATGGAGCAGGACCTTGGCCTGGGGTGGTTAAACATGCAAAACGCTGCTCTGCATTGGGACATTCTCTGAGGAGAATGTGCAGGGCATTTTTGGGTAAGCACACATCCCTTTGCTGCTTTTGCATCCCCTGCCCACCTTTGGGTGTGTCACAGGTCATGCATTTCAGTCGGGACAGGATGTGTATGTGTTATGACTATAGAATACTCGTGTTTCCCTCCCTGCAAAGCCAAAAGGCTGTGGCTTTTTTTGCCTCTCTTCCCTTTTCCCTCTGCTCATGGCACTCTACATCTCCCAGGACACTGCTCCCATTTCTTTCCTCCCAACCCCATCCTTTCTGCCTGCTGGGAGCATTACACTGCCTGTTCCATGGGGACAGTAGGGAGCTGGGATGACTCTTCTCCTTCCTGCTTCTCCTTGGGCTCTGCCAGTGTCTTTCTCTCTGTCCTGACTCATGTATTGCTCCAGAATTAAACTATCCAAATGGAGAAAGAACAATTAGTTGGAGGAAGGGGCTGAGTAGCCTGGAACATAGGAGGAGTTTCAGTTCTTTCTCTGAAGCCAGAGCAGTGAGAGCTGAGTGGGGTCTTCCCAGTGTGGGCCTTGACATTCAGGTTTCTGTGCAACACCTACCTGGGGCCTCTAAAATTTGTAAGCCAGGTCAGTAAATTAGTACTGCTTCAAACAAGGTTTATTAATTTACATCCTTTGAGGAACTTCCCCAGTATGAGACTAAGGAAAAGCAACATGTTAGAGCTGTGGGTAGCTTTTTGAGTTTCATGTGTCCTTTAGTCTTTCCCATTGCTGTGACCATGGCCCCCTCATCCTTTTTCCAGCCCTCTGGCAAATATCTTCTGGCTCTTTCCCAAAGATCCCATCCCTTGGACACCTTGACTTCTGCACTCATCAAATGAAAGCTGGGAATGTTGAAGCTGCTGATAAACAGACCAGTGCGGGAGGCTGCAGGTTCATTCCAGAGCAGTCTCAGACTTTTACCTCCTTTGTCTCAACAGGACCTCCTTCCAAAGCCACAATCCTAGCGAACCTGACTTTCCATTCTCAGGGTTGTGGCTATCCCTCCCTAGTGGGTGCTGAGCTGATGGGTCAGTGAGACACCCACTGAATGTGAGTGCTAGGTGGCTTTGAGCTCACTGCAAGATGCGAACAGTTTTTGCTCAGTAGGCTTTGCACTTTGTTCAGAGCTAGTGACAACCTGTCCTTTCTGTCTTTCCCTTGAGAGAACAGTGCCTAGGCAGGGCAACCTGCTCCCCCAGCCCAGTTTCCAGCTCCACATGTCCCACAGTAACCAGGTGCCGCTGGAGTATAGATGTGCCCTTATCAAACAAGCCGCCTTTGATATTTTCTCTTTCTTCCAGGCTCAACCTGCCTAAGTCTTTTTGGGGTGAGATAAGAGATGTGAGTTGACAGCATATCTAGGTGAGATTTTTTCCTCCTGGGAAAGGATAGTAAGAAATTAAGCTTTGCAGGTTTTCTGCCCAGTCAACCAGGGAAAATAAAGTCCTTGGTGAACTTGAGTTGGGTCTAGGGGCAGGAGAGCTGCTGCTATGATTTGTGGTTATTCTCTCTGCAGGACTGCCTCCTTACAAGTGAGAAGTGAGTGGTTTTGATACCTCTTTATGACCTGGGAGCCACAGGGAAGTGGTGGTGACTTGCATTCTGGAAAGACAAGGTCATCAACAAGGGTGGTGCAATTGGTTCTTCTGACAGTGTGAGAATCCAGATATTTTCAATTCATAGGAATTATAGTGAACACCCTAGTTTTAGATTTCCGGCTATTTGAAATTTGGTATTCCCAAGGCAGTGGTATTAGGCAGGGGTATTACTGGGAAAAGTGTTGATAAGAACAATAGTGAAAATGGATGGCTGATTGTGAAGCCTCTCTGTCCTACGACCTTCAGGACCTGCCAGGAGATGTGTTTCCTGGGCTGTAAAAAAACAGTATGGGACACAATCATATATCAGTGATAATATCAATCACTGTCTTAGACCCTTTCAGTCAAGGATATCAGCACCTTTTGGAGAGGAAGTGTCTCTCCTGCTCTGAGAGCCTAGAGAGAATGTTGAATGTGTGACAGTGACTGCTTGCAAGGGGAAATGACTCTCCTTTAGGGAATGCTGGGCCCACACTCAAACCTATTAGTAGAATGAAGCTGAGCAAAGTGCAGGAGAAACCAGACTGATAATAAGCAAAGTGCTCAAATATGGGAAGTTGGGGAAGAAGCCAAATGAAAATGAAATAAAAGGCTAAGGTCCAACTTCAGCAGCTGTATAGAAAGGATGGGACAGCTGATAATAGGAAAGCCTGAAGGAACACTGGGTCAAAACCCCTGCAAGAGAGACTGTGAGCAAGCCAAGAGGGGTGGGGGGATGTGGGATTTTATTGAAAAGTGAGTCAGCAAATTGGAGCTGTTGGCTTGCTTACCACCATAGAGACCTAAGTCTCATTGTGACTTCTTTGCTCACTGCTTTGTGGAGATGACCAGCTTGAGAGGTGCATGGGATGGGAGGGCTCTATCTCAGAGCGCAGTAAGGGTCTTCTTGGCAGACCTCAGCATGGGGGGACATTAACTTTACTGTTGCAAGGGACAGAGGGTGTTTATCTCTTGCTTTAGGGCTGATGAAAGTTGCCTTTGGGGATAGCCTTAAAGCCCTCTTTTTAGTTAAGGTGAAATCAGAAACCTGCAGCTGAGCCTCTTCCCTTGCAGCCTTTCTCAGCCTTGTAAATCTGTGGAAATTTCAAGAGAGCTGTGGATTAACCCCATAAAGACCACCTGAAGGTAAGATGAGGTGGCGGAAAACATTCCAAAATCACAAGTCTGCAGCAGAAACACAAAGTCATTCTAGCTACTATAGTTCACATGAGGAAGCAGGGATTTCTTTCACAGACACTGTGATCAAGGTAGAGATAACACGATCACCTTTGAGTGATAACCTTGACTGTTTCTACTAGTCCACAGAGGTAAGGCCCTTCTTCTTCCTCCATTTCCTCACCTGTAAAAGAAGAATAGGGATATACCTTCTTGGTAAAGTAGCTGAAAATGGGATTATTACAAAGAGAGCTCATAGTGCTGGTGGTGAAATGGAGGTCTCATTTGGAGGCCTGTCTTGTGAGATCTCACGGAGCTGTGGAATATAATAATGTGTTTGCCCCTCTAACGTGGCTTTCGGTTTTTAAAAGTAATGAACAGAATGTGAGACATGCTAGATAAAAATGAATTTAACAGCTGTATATCCTTTGAGGAACATCAGTATTGGCTGAAAGAGGGAAAAAGACCATTTTTGTTGAGCCTGGAGTGGGCCTGCTTTTAGTGGAGGACTCTGACTGCTTTTGTTGGTATTTCCTCTGATAGCTTTTACCTGACTTGTTTTCAAAACTCTTGTGGATTTTTTCAGTCTTCAAAAACTGCATTTCTTTGCTGAAATTCAAATATGGGGTCTGGAAAAATGTCTAAAATGACTCTGCAGGTGGCTTGCTCTGATGCAGAAGTCCAGAAATAGGACATTCCGTAAGGGAAGTCACATTTTTATTTCCAGGAGGGCAAAGAATTTGTTGTAAACAGTGCCATTTTCTTTTCAATTATAGATGGTTTTGTTGAACAAAAAAAAAACAAAACAAAACCAGCAGTCTCTAAGAAAGAGCACGTGATCACAATTAAAGGATGTGTTGTGCTATATCAGAAGGTAGCATTTAAACCAGGGAAAGACTGAATATTGACTGTAACTCATTGTAATTATACCATCTATTTCAAACATGTAAGTATGTTTGGTAGCACTTACAGGTTTATATCAGCTATCGGGAAAAGCAGTTTTGGTTTTTGGTAAACTTCTGATTATAAGAATTTTGTTACTTGCATTCAAATAAGCAACAAACAACAAGTTTAGACACAACAAATTTTTGCATGAACAGAAGTTGATCCCCTTTCCTTTGGTAGTAGTATTTTACCCGTGTTCAGGTTGTTTGTAATACTTTAATGATCAGAAAATATTAATAAGCAATGCATTAATAAAATATGCACGTCTTAATAGAATAGACCATGACCATGTAAAGACAGTGTGATGCAGGGGACTGAAAGTGAGGCTGGGAGTGGGGTGAGTGAGAATCTATTTCTGGCTTTCCCAGTGTCTGGCCAGTTTTTTCCATCTCTCACCTGAACTTCGATCATTAGGTATTTAGCTCATTTTGAAAGGGCTTTGAGATCTACAGATTGAGATCACTCCCAAGGACCCATGTACTTTGCTAAAGTCTAACACGCAAACCCTGCAAAAAAAGGTGAATGCTGATTTAACCTGGCATTGTGAGTGAAGCTGTGTCTCTGCTAAAATTGATGAGAAAACTCCCTCTACTTCTGGGGACTGGGATCCTTCACCAGGGGAAATCATTGTGAGCCTACTTCCCTTCTCTTTGACATTTTCTGTCTTACCAAAAGCCAAAGGAGTAAGAAAGAAGGTTAATGACTAAATTGACAAATAATCAGTTCAAAGCAGCAACACAGCATTTCTAGGAAAACAAGAATCTTCTCTGAAAACTAGTTAGGAATGTTAAACTGTGCTGTGCTTCAATCAAAGAGAGACCATCTGTATGGAGCTCATAGTATTATGGGGCTGTGGCTGGCTGGGAAATAGGAATAGCTTCGGTTTTCTGATGGAATACGTTAGAGGAAAATTGCAGAAAAGGAAGGAAAACTAATTTGGTCATGGTGAACAGAGAGGGAATTGCCACAGAGATGTTTAAGTAAAGGCCCTCCAACAGTATTACGTACAATTTGTATGCTGTCTGACTCTGGGATATCATGTTTTGGACAGTGAAGAGAGAGTTCATGGCTCTCCTCATCAAAAAGAAAATGTTGAAGGAATTTCAGGCCAGGAAACTGCTTTTCATCCCATTGTGGTGTGAGTGTTGAGAGACGGTTATAGGGAGAAGCTTCCTCATGCTCAAAGAAATAGAGTGCGTTTGGTCTTCATTTTCCAGGGCTCCACTTTTCCACAGTAATGGTGCATTAATAACAGCTTGATTTTCATTTAATAAATAACAGGAATCTGCTGCTTGGAGCCAAGATTTTAAACAAGAGGCTCCCGTAAACATTTTCTTCAGGAATCTGTGATAAACCAAAGATAGCATCAGGCGTACTTGGAGAGAGTGGGGACGCCAGACTTGGAATCTGTCCATCTGTTTCACCACTGAAACAAAACCACTTTATAACAACCACAGAGGAGAGGAAGTGATGCAGCTTGCACATATACTTACACTATGTGTGGTGGAAATGTTTATTCTTTATTTCAGAAAGATTTAGTGGGTGTAGAGATAATAGAACATAGCGCTCGCTTGTGACTTGGGGAAGGAGGGGTGATGGTGTTTGGGTTTTAAGGGAGCCCAGTGTCGGCTCCCATGGGGAATATTTTCGGTAATACTCATTGCAATCTCATACACTTGGAAAGCAGGAGAAGACGGAGGGATGAAATATGCTTTTCAGCAGAGGTGTTGGAAAGGCCTCAGGATTAGTTATCTCTGACAAGAAAGATTTTACAGACTCCAGCAGACAGCAGAGTTCTGTCCATTTCTGCGTTGGTCTGATGACTCCTCCAAGGCCTCATGCTGCTATGCCTCCTTTGGAACGGCTCAAGTTGCTCTGCTCCTCTCCCTCTGAGACACCGTGCGGCTGCACAGACAATGCACCTCACCCCCATGTGTGCTCATACCCTACCTGTGCTGGCTCCCTGAAGGGTCTTTTGGCTCCTGCTCTTGCGTGTCTACCTGATGTACTGAGAGGCACCATGTTGTGACTTGGGAAATGAGGGAAGAATCTGCAGTACAAGAATCTGTGGGGTCAGTAGGCCACCATATCCCAGCGTCCCTCTCTGTCTCCATGCAGCCACTGGTGCCTTTTTCCACTGTGCATTTGCAGCTCTGCTGTGCTGCTTCTCCTTAGAGCTACTCAAAATCAAACCCAAAAGACCCTGGACTGACCTCCAGGGATGGGAAAGTCCCCACCAGAGTCTGAGACAGTGTACGTCTAGAGCTGGTGTGTGAGCAAGCAAGTGAAGGGATGACTAAGTGTCTGAAAGTTTGGACTTTGGAGAAGAGGCCCTTGGCTCTTTGTTTCTTGGATAAAGTTCTGCTTCCTGTGGAACCATAGAGATAAAGGTTATTTTATCTCCCCTTTCTCTCCTCTTCAAAAAAGTAAAAAATATATAGATATATCTTGGGTGAGAAAGCACAAACCTTTATGAAATTTTGGCAGATGAAGAAACATGAAGAATGTATTGAGGCAAACATTTCAAAGTGACAAAAATCAAAACTTCTCACTTTGCCTTCAACCACTTTAAAACATTATAAAGGTTTGAAAGGAAATTTCAAAATGAAAAGTCATGTTTTGTTTAAAAGTGTTTCATTAAAAAGGAAGAGTGGAAGCAAAACAATTGCTTTTTTTTTTTCTTTCCAATCAGCCTGATGACTCTTTCCCCAACCTGTGCTGAGGTCAGGAACCAGGGGCTGGGCCCATCTTCCTTTGTGTTATGGGAGTCCTGGAGCTGACAACCTTCTGATCTGAGGAAGGGACAGTCTTATATCACCCTGTTTTATTTATTATCTTTTAAACATAATTTGCAGGGAAGCCTGGTCCCAGGGCCATCCTCGCTTACCAGCTGATGCCTACAAAGGTGTTTTTTGGCCACAGGACAGCCTCAGATGACCGTCAATGCACAAAGAGGCTGGGGAAGTCTTCCCCCTCCAGAGTGCATTACATAGTGACTTTTAGGTCTGGATGGCAGCCTTGGTAGCCTTGGGACTTCTGCTAGCTTCCCCTGCCCTGTTCAGACAGGTGTGGGACGTGGCACCACTGTCCTCTGGCCCCACTTGTAGGAATCACATGCATCAGTGAAGAGGAAGCAGAAAAATAGCACCATGAGGTGACACAGCAGAGGTGACACTCGTAGCAGAAGTGAGAGCAAAAGCTCTTCCATGGGGGGCTACCTCAGAGGGGGTCACTGCTCCCACCTGGAACGTGGAGCTGATGTGGGGACAGCTGGGGACTCAGAGCCAGCTGTGTGGGAAGGGACAGCAAGGAGAGCCCTGCTGAGGGGTGCAGGGGGGCTGTGGGGCGCAGGGAAGGCTGGCGGTGGGGCACGGGGAGGCCGAATAGAGTGGAGCGCAGCAGGGCTAAGGAAAGACTGCCGGGATGTGGGAAGGGGAGCAGCGGAGCTGGGGACAGACATGAGCCCGAGGGAGGGTGGAAGGTTGAGGGGCGCAGCTCTGAGGGAGGTGGCAGGCGGGCCGGGGGAGAGGTAGGGCTGTGGGGAGACACGCAGAGCGGAGCATGGCAGGCGGCAAGGCCGGAGCGGCCCGCAGGCCGAGCCCCTTCCAGACACCGCATCGCGATGCCCTTTCCCCCTTCTTTGACGGCCGAGGCCGCTTTAAGGCGCGGGCGGGGCGAGGCCCGCGGCCCACCTCTGAACCCGGAGATTGACGGGCGGCCGCGGAGCAGGCGGG
>JASSUY010030838.1:44740-68655 GCA_032466535.1 Forpus xanthops | reverse complement strand
CCTCCTTACTTCCCCCCCCCCCCCCCCCCCCAAAAAAAAAATCTCAGCTCAGCCCTCTGGGGAAGGTTGCTACGGAGATCTCGCGATATCTTAGGGTCCCGCTCGGGGTCTCCCGAGCTTTTGCTGGCGATACCGCGAGATTTCCTTCCTCCCTAACACACAGGCAACCGGAATGAGGGAAGGGGGAAAGGCCACAAAATATCGCGAGACCAAACCCCGGCAGCTCGCTCCTTTTGTTCGGCGAGCTCGCGAGAGCCCGAGATTGCTCTAGAAGGATATGGACTTTGGGTCACGTGAACGTGCCCGTCCTTCTCCCGCCGCCATCTTGTGCGCTTGCTCTCGTCCCCCTCTTTTCCCGCGCAGTGGCGTAGGTCGCAATGGAGGGGCGGCGAGCCCGCGGCGTGGGGCACCAGCGCTGCGAGGGAGTGAGGAAGGCGCTAGTAGCGGAGTGCTGTGGCGCCGGCCTGGCTACAGTGTCCTCGAGGGCGGGAGCGGGAACTGCTGTCAGCTCCCCCCACGGGGGGGGTTGCTTCACCCGCCAATACATCCCTTCCCTCCCGTCCCCCTCACGGTGCCTTTGCAGGGAAGGAACTCGGGTTCCTTCCCATTACAGGCCCCAGTGTGCATTCCGGCATTAGCTTCTTCCTGGCTCTTCATAGGTCACGTTGCATCATGCTTTCACAGGCAGCCCTGGCGCACTCTGGGCCCTCATAGCTCAGCTGACCTCAACACAGGTGCAAATGCATTAACTTGTGCCTCTGGCTATGCCTACAGGGCTACAAAGCAGTCCACTGTGTCTGCTGTCCAGAGGCATAGCACATTGAGCCACTCGTCCCAACACACCAGCAGTCAACACTAATTCTTACAGACATTCATCTTTTTTTTTCCTTCTCTACAAAACCATACTTAGTCATCAAATCTCTTGAGATGCCAGAGATCACTCCTGTTTTCCCTATAGTGACAGTTTTACCCAGTTGTCCCATTATATCCACAAAAAGCCCCACTTTGGACTCATTAAAACACATACTTACTGTTAGCCTGTAAAATGCTACTAATAAGCATTAGGCTACTTCAAAAACAGAGAAGCACCCCATAACCTTCCATCATATCACAGCTTGCTGACACAGAAGACACTAGAGCCATTCCCTTGAATTTGGGTCAGTAAAAGTACTGATGAACATGCTTAGGGAATCTGGATCCCTCTGAGGCTAATAAGTCACAAGGAAAAGAATATGAGGCTTTGTTGTCCTTGATCCACACCAAGTTATTATTCCTATACTTCCTTTCTCCTTAGGCTCCTGCATCTTCCAACAAGAAATACAAGATTTGTATTCCATAAGGATGGCTAGATTCACTGTGGGATTAAAAAAAACAAGACAAAACATCTCCATGGCATTAACACATAAAAAACACCTATCTTTCCCCAGTTGCTTGTTTGTTTGTTTGTTTCTGAAAACAATGTTCTTTCACAGGCTGCCCTTAAAATTAGGTCTCTAGAAGCCAAGTACTTCCACTCCAGTAATTAAGCTCTAAAAGGTATAAACACCTTCAAACATACCCTTAGATGAGCCACACATACTCATCACAGACAAACCTGATAGCTCTGCAAAGGACAAAGTCTGTCCTTAGACAAAGCATTTACCATTCTCCTGCTTTGGTTTTCCATAACACTTCTTCAACCAGCTACATCTCCTCAGTTAACGATTTATATCTGTATTTCTTCCCCGGGTGCATCTACTTACATCATTTAAAAGCTTGCAGGTGTGTTCACCAAGGCTGCCTCACAGTTAAGAAAAGATTCAAGATTCTGTATTTTTTAAAAAAGTTGTTACTGGACTTTGACCCATTTTTTTGTTCTTTAAAGCAAATAAATCTTTTAGTGCATTTTTATTTTACAATTTTGTGGGCAATTCAAAATTCTAAACAATTTTGCAATGTTCACATCTCTACAATGTCTGCAGTGCTTTTGTAAGCAAGAGTGTTGTTTGATACAATTCACATGCACTAGCAAATGACATTAATTAATCCTTCTTCTCTCTAGAAGTTTTAGAAGTATCACAGTAATTCAGTCCCTAGTCCTGCTAGTCAGGAAAGCAGGTGGGCCCACTTGCCTCCATGACACGTTCATAGAGGGACCTCTATGTGTCATATTGTGTCAGGCTGTCACTACCTGCCTCAAGGTAGTGAGCAATTTACAGGGTTGGAGTCTTCTGCTGCAGGCACACAAGTCTCACATTGCTTAGGGAAGTCAGTTTTCCCTTTGTTATTAAGGTAGCATCTACATTAGGCAGGAGTATGAATTGAGTTTCACTTTTTATTCTCCTGCAGCTGACTCAGAGACAGTTTGCTGGAGGAAGTTGAGCAGCTAATGAGTACTTGAGTCAAGCATTAAGCTAACACTGAAGTCCTCACAAATCCTGTGCTGTTAAGCTCCCTAGGTTTGGCTGATGGACTCCAAGAAAAGTGCTTAAAATCTGGCACTGTTGGGTGCTGGACACTCAATTCTTCAATCCTAGCAGGATTTCCAAATCTGTTACTCCATGTCTGCAGATCCTGATCTTCTAGGTGCTCTGAAAGACCATTAGCCTCAAAATAGTTAGAGCTTTCTGAGTATTGAGGAGATCATTACTGTGCGTTAGGAAAGCAGTATCCCCAGTTGCCACTGAGCAGGGTGGGTTGTAAATTCAACACTGTTTATGAAGTTGTAGCTGCCTTTTAGATTATTTTAATCCAAAGAGGATAGATGCTGGCCTTGCATACATGAGTTTCTTTCTTTGCGTTGAACAGTGCACATGGTAACTAACCACTTTAAGAAACAGGTTTCCCATCTTACAGAACTATTGGCTTACTTCTAAAGGCAGGAGATATTTTACTAATGGTAAGGCAACTCAGTCCTGAAATCCAGAGTGTGATAAAAAGTAAATCCTACCATGGATGTAATTCTCAGGTTGCAGTACTGAGAACTTTTTGCTTGTTCTACAGAGCTAGCTATGAGACTAAGACCACATACCATTTTTTTGTGAGTCTTTCATATGCACACTGATAGAGCAATAAAAGAATATAAAGTTAATGTTGTCAAGCCACAGAATTTGCAAAGGGATTGGGGAACAATCTTTAGTCAATGGTGTGTATCTCTCAGTAATATCAGAGATCTGTCCTTAACAGCATATTTTTTCAGTGCTGCACATGATCATTTCTCAGTTTTCTGGAGACTTTTTTAGGCATCAGAAAGCATGATTTCGAGGAATAGCATGACAAGAAGAAACACATGCAACCATCTGTATATTCTTAGTGAAGCCTTCCCTACACAGTCTGCATTTCCCTACAGCAGTAGCTACAAAACTGAGCAACGGGTAAGTTTTAAAATAGTGCATTAAATTTAATGTATATATGTCAGAATAAAATGAAAAAGCGTTTCTAAAGCTGGCACTCTTCCTGTAACTTCAGAGCAAAACCAGGCTTGAACTGGATGGCCTTCCCAGGTTCTTCACATCTGTTTGTTGTTCTTCAAGTGTTTCTGTAGCAGTACTGGTGTAAGCAGTTCCCAGCACTTGCCATATGTTCCTGTACTCAGGGTGTCCCCTTCAGCTGTCCCAGTATAGTGTTAGCGATACCAGTCCATTCAGTGAATGAAAGAACTGATACAAGTTTAAAATAACTCTGTTCACAGGTGTAGGAAAAAACCCTGCCTGAGTCAGCTCTTTGCCCAGAGAAAGGAATGGTTTGTAGTCAATGAGTTTCTTCAATTTAGTGAATATTTCCCACCATACATGCGCTTAACTCAGTGTGCGGGGCAAAGCTGCTATGCTTAAGCTAAGCATTTCTTTCACTGTCATTGCCATCTTATGTAGTCCCTACCAAACTCTGCACTCCCAGCTCATTTCAGCCTCTCAAATAAGACAGTGAGGAGAAGGTGTTATTTTTCACCTGGACCACTCCTTCCATCTGGTTGGGGTGGTTACACAAATGCCTATGCCAGTCCACAAGATTGGGGTAACTAGCTCCAGGCAGGGAAAACAGGAGCCTGGAGCTCCTACAGCCAGTACTGCTGTTCAAGAAGCCTGTGTGGAGCCACAGCCTCCTTCTCTGGGTAGGCAGGTGCAGAACAAGAGAGCATAGGATGCACACCCTCATTTTCTCAGGGAAGAAATACCCTGGGGTGCTTGCTGCACAAATCATGGGACTCGGCAGGGAATCTCAGGAAAACCTCCACAGAGTCTCGGCCTGTAGAATTGCTTCAGCTATTGTAGCCAAAATACACAGAGATGGATTTCTGGTTTGGGTCTTTTGTCTCTGTTTTGATGTAAAATCTTACTCTAAGGAATAAAGGGAGTTTCTAATAAAAATATGGTTATTAAACTCTGACCGGAGAGCATTTGACAAAATGTTTAGAAAATTTTCCACTCCACTGCAGCACTTTGTTCTGTCATTGCCTATGCTGGCTACTCCTCTGTCCTAAGTCTTAAGAGAGGACATGATGCCTCTAAATTACATGAAGAATTAAAAGGCAATCTGATTAAGAGCTCCTCTGTTCTTTGGCTAGTGTATTGTCACCAAGTCTTGTTAGCTCTCCTTCCCACATCTGTCCATGCTCCCAGACTGGTAGAGGCTGATAGAATGTACATGTTTGATTAGGGAGGCCTTGATGAGGAGCAGATTCATGATGGTGGTTCTCTGAAAAGACACCTGAAGCATGTTTGAAAACTTCAAATACATTCACATCTTTCTCTGAAAACCCACAAAGGACTGTTACAAAAAAGCAAAGACTACTTATAGAAGGGAAAGACAGAAAGCTTTATAAGCTATGACCCTAGAACAGGGATACACAGAGAAGATTTGGCCATTTCAGTCATATGCTAGTCCTGAGGCATCACTCAAGGCTTCTCTTTATTAATTTTTTTAAATTAAGTTCTTCTTTTCTGTAATGGTTTAGTGACAATATCAGGTAATCTCAGGCTTCTGTGGGAACCGAGGAAGTACAAGCACAGTTTTATCCTTATTTCTTGTGTTACACTAGGATTAGACACCAGGAAGAATGAGTCCATTAATTTCACATGAGTGATACTTCTTGAGCTGGGGTCAGGGTCTAGGAGGTGGTGACCTGAGTGCTGATCAAGGCTGCCACTGAAATAGTAGCAGAGGGGAACAAGATTGTGGACAAAGAGATGGAAGACAAGGCAACTGTTGGATTTTTTCTCTCTGCTGTAGGTGGATAGCTCCTAATGGTACTCTCTTCTTATGTGTCTCTTGCTTGGATATTGGAGTAAGTCTTCTTTTGAGGCAAGAGTAAGCAGACTAGCAAAGATACACCCATGGTGCTTGTTGGAGCCTACAATGTTAACGTGCCTGACACAAGACAGGATTGGCCTGGTGTCTTACTGGGGCTGCTTTGCTTGCCTGGATCCAGAGCAAGTGTAGTACTGCCGCAGGAGAGGCTTGCCTCTTTCCTCCCTGAGCCCCTGTGTGCACAGCCAACAGGCTGCTGGAGTCACTGCCCAGTGAAAACAGGTGATGCTCAGCCAGCCAAGCAGGGCTTGTTGCTACTAGCCAATATCCAGACCAGAGCTGAATGAAATATCCAGCCCCTCACTCCCAGCCTCCAGCCCATGTCCCAGCTAAACGTCTGTGCCAGTGAGTCCCTGAATCTGCCATGCTCCTCTCTTGGCTATGGAGGGTTTTCCCTGGCCACAGTGCATATAGGGGGTGGTACAGGTATGTCCTAGAGTTTCAACAAAGAGCCTTGCCAGTGCTTTCCCCTCTTGTGTGGACTGGTTTAACTCCTTTACAAATGGTAGTTGCACAACATAGTGCAGCTGCCAGGGGTGTCTGGGTTAAGCAGCAGTGGACTCAGCTATCTGAGGGGTGCTCAGGGTTGCTAATACTCTTTATTGAGAGAGATTTCAGAGTATTAAATATTGCTACTGAGAAGCAGCACTAACTGCCAGCTTGTGCGCTGCCCATGCTGGGCTTTTCCTGTGGCTTGAAGTTGTAGGGGATGAAAGCAAGAGTGGTGTCCTGGGTTCAGCAGCAGCATTTTTCTCCTTCTTAGTAGCTCGTGCAGTGCTGTGTTTTCGACTTTTATCCTGGGAACAGCGCTGATAACACTGATGTTTTTAGTTGCTGCTCAGTAATGTTTACTCTGACCAAGGACTTTCTGAGTCTTATGCTCTGCCAGGGAGGAGGTGAAGCCAGGAAGAAGCAGAGACAGGACACCTTACCCAAACTAGCCAAAGAGGCATTCCATACCACAGCACATCATGCTCACTATATAAACTGGGGGTAGTTACCCGGAAGGGTTAGGTCACTACTCGGTCAAGCTGGGTATCGGTTGGCCAGTGGTGAGCGGCTGTATTCTCTTCCCTTGTTATTTCCCTTATTATTATTATTGCTGGTAGCAGCAGTGGTTTGTGTTATACCTTAGTTACTGGACTGCGCTTATCTCAACCCGTGGGAGTTACATTTTTTCGATTCTCCTCCCCATCCTTCCGGGAGAAGGGGGGAGAGTGAGCAAGCAGCTGCATGGCTGATTTATGGCTGGGATTAAACCATGACAAGTAGGTTATAACTAAAATGGCAAGGGTTGTTCTCCTGACTAGAAGAACAAATGGAAGGAAAATGGCAGTTCTACGAACATTGAAAGTTCTGAGTTGGGCTGTGTTTCATACACCTAGATTCACTGCTAGTTTAGATTTTCAAAACCTTCAGCACTTATATCTCTCTGTGTTCAGATCTCTCCATTAGCTGTACTGGACTGCCAAGTTACATCCCTCTCTTACTCCCAAAGCTTAAGCACTGCTTTGTCTTCCCAAATGCTGTTTTCCTTGTTCCAATTTGATTAAGGACTTGCCTGCACAGGAAAGTTGCACTACTATTAATTTGCAGTTTGCTTTAACGAAATTATGTTAAACCTGGGCAAAAGGCCATGTGGATACCCTGGTATTCCTTTGCAGGAATAAAAACAGCTTATTTCAGGTTAGATCACGTCAATTAGGAACAAGAAGAACTTGCAAAGCAATAAATTTTCCTACACCAGAACAAAGAGTCCAGCAGCTTCTTCTGCAGATTATGTCCTGCAAACGTGAATAAAGGTTGGCAGCATGGTCTTGACCTCAGCAGGAGCCACAGTCTGATGGACAGAGGTAACATACCACCAGTCAATTAGTCCCACCAAAGCAGCAACCATTAAGTTCGGGCACATGCTGTGGAGCAGGCTGTTTCACACTGCAGCAACTGTGTTTTTCCTACCCAAGGCAGCCTGATTTGCAGCACTCAAAGAGCAGGAGTAGGGACTGCTTTCTCTCTGCAAGTATTGGCTTCGACTGTGTTCCTACAGGTATTAAAATGTAGTCCTTTGCCAAAAACCTGTAGTACTATCTTATTCAATAGGAAAAAGTCATGTGTATCTTATCTGCTGTCCCTCTGTCAACACTGCACAAATCTCTGGAGTTCACTGTGTTGGTTTACAAGCAGACTGTAATTTTATGAGTGTGCCTTTAACTTGTAGGCAAGCTCAAAGTAACAGAAGGTGAAGACAAAAGAAGAGAGACTTGTAACAGCAAGAAGAAATGAAAGAGGGCCATCAGTAAATCTTGGATGCTGTACATTCTTATTGTGAACTGGTTTGAACTGGTAAGCTGGTAATTGCATAAATCCAAATAGGCACCTAGTCAAGATGGCTCCTATATTAAGCAACGTTCATGTTATACTTTGAAGAAGGCAATAATGCTTCTCACTTTAGTTTCTGTAAGCCTTTTCTCCTCCAATTACCATTTCTAAATACCAAATGTAATTTTTATGTCACATTAGGGTTTCCTTTGTGAAAAACCTCTAGAGGATCACTGTCCAAATACTAGAGTGGTAATAGCTCAGAAATTCTTATGGGATTGTTAGGAGCCTGTCGGCACCACCATCCCTCATTGCCCTATCCTTGTCAGCCCTCCAGGGCTTCCTCCACCTGCCCATGTCACCCCCTGGGGCCACTAGCCCCTGCCCCAGCAATGTCTCCACCTCCCCACAGCCCTGCCCTGCCTGGCCATAGGCCCTTTTGAGCCAGGCTCACCCATGGGCCAACAGCTTGGCCCACCCTTGGCTGTCCTCAAGCTGGAGAGGTGCCTGGGGCTGAGGCTGCCCTGGTACCCAAGGTGGTCCTGGATGGGGTATAGGATGGGCCCAGGATGCCAGGCCCTGCTCTGATGCCCTAGGGAGAGCCCCTGGAGTCCCAGCCCCAAGGGAACTGCTGCCCTTGCCGTGCCCTGCCAGGAACTAAAAGACCTAAATCATGAGGACTGAGGGACAAATTAACCAAACCCAATACTGGTCTTCAAGAGAAAGGAGGAAGAAGGCCCACCTTCCCAGTTCCTGTTGCTGTTGAGTATTGATTAGGTCTGTTCCTTAGCCAGAGAAGGATCTCCAGGGAGACGGAAGGGAATGGCAGTAGTGTAGAGGTTTGTAATACAAAAGTTCATACAGGTGTGAACAGAAAAGGAGTGGGAAGGCTTGGGTGTTGAGGCACCAGCAGAGGCATTCGGCAGGGGAAGGGCTATCTGAATGGCCTGCGATGACACCCAGATTAGCAGGTTATCAAGACCACAGGGCATCTATCTGGTGTTTCACAAACCACTGAGATCTGGAGGCAAAGTCATTAGTCCTGCTGGCTGCCAGACCTGGGTCAGGATGAAGATACCACCAGTTCCAGAAACATAGCAGAAAGACGTCCAAACCCTGCCCATGGTCGCCGACCCAAGAATAACCCAGGAGACATGAATACGACTTGATAGCCAGCATCCCTTGTTCTCCATGGCATAGCTACAGATCCTGGACCTGTTACCTGGGCACAATCTTCATGTTGCCTGGATTTTGGATGAATGGCTTCAATGTGCTGACCTGGTGTCTGCACTTGTGAGACTGTGAATATGGCTGAATGAAAGCCGTTCTGTTTCTGTTTTTATTTAAAATAAAATAACTTTCTCTCTCGCCCAACCTCAATGTTTTCTCCATTCTTGATATGGTGCTGGAACAAGGTATAGTAAGTAGGAGCACCCAGCTGCATAATCTTTCGTATCTCTGCAATGGCAGCAGAGAAAGAACCACAAAAAAATTGTCAGGAGGAAAGAGTCTTTTCTTTCTAAATGGATTCTTCAAAGATCACACTATCCATTTTGCTGGCTTTGGTCAGTAGTGCAGGTTATGCAGCTGTAGCTCTGGCCCACTCCATTGGGAAGGTTAGCTCAAGCTTCAGTTTGTACATTGCAGCTTTTCCACTTAAATCATACACGGTAAAGGGGTTTTGAGACATTTAGCCCATCACACTATCTTAAGATTATTAATCCACTCTGGATGGATGCTTATTGGACTGGATCTCCAGAGCACAAACTACATTCCCAAACTGGGGGAGGCTCCTAACCCTGGTAGCAATTGTTTTTTCCTAAGAGGTGGAGCATCAGGCTGCCATCATGTCAGTACAGCCACCAGTCCTCAGCTGTGAGGCAGGAACCGCTGCTTCAGGCTGAGACTGAAAATCCAGTCATCGAGCCAGGGCCCCTCAGTTCCTTGCAGACACCCACAGGCGCCGCTGCATTCACAGGCAGCCGGCTCAGTGCCTGCAAGGAAGCAGGAGCTGCTGCTGCCTCCTTCTGAGATGGCAGAACCCACTGACTTCCCCTTTGTCTAAAAGATCTATGATACTGCTGTTCAGCTCCAAGAAGTGGCTGCATGGTTTGTTGTTGCATGTTACCGCACTCTGAAATAACTTAAGTCTGTTTGTACTGTAAGCATATTGCCTTTTTAGCCTATTCATAGTAAACAGGAAGAGTAGTTCATTTCCTTTCTCTTTGCAGTTACTTTTTATATATTCGTGTACTGCTATTTTGTCTCTCCTCAGACTTCACTTCTTGAGAACAAATTGTTTTTCATTGTGCCTTACAGTTTGTATCTTCTGAGCTTCTAGCAGAGCAGCAGTTTAACACTTAAATAAATATAGCGTTTATGAAATGAGTTGGACTAACAGGTATGGAAATGGAAACTTACGTCTTCACAGATTGCATGCCACAGTGGTAGCAGGAGTGAGAACTCTATACCTAACTTGTGATCTGGAGCATCTCTAGAGGCAAGAAGATAATGCAGGAATGAAATTTATCTAAGTGGTTCAGATTTCTTCTTCAATCAGTAGCCTTCGGGCTGTTTCAGCCTGCTGGGAGTCATTTGTGCCAGATGTGGTAGTGGTTTTGTGATACAGACAAGACATTGTAATAGCAGTGAATGGTGTTAACCAACTTATTTCACAGAAATCACCAGTCTTGTGGAAGTAGAGCATTCAGGCAGAGTTCATCTAGTCAGCTGTAGATGGCTATATGGAAGGCTTTCCACCCAAGCTAGTCACCTCAGCCCCCTATTTACAGTCAGTGGTGAAAAAGGCACTCTAAGGTCATGAATCATCTCATCTCAATGTAAATATTTAAAATAGATCAGATAAGACGTACCTTTAAAGTGCCTATGGGGCAGCAGGCTCAGATGTAGAGATAGACACTGTAGACATCTAAAATTAGGTGAGCTGAATCTCACCTGTGGAGTCCCTCAAACTGATGACACACAGGTCAAGTGCCCCATTTCCCGTGGTGCATTTTCAGAGCACACCTTCTGCCTTTTTGAATTTACAGCCAGATGTAATGGCTGCTGAGAGACCTGTGAGGATCTTCCACCAAATGGATAAATCTTCTTATGGATTTAAAAAGAAAAAACTTATTTTTTTATTTTTTTAGTGTAGTTTTTAAATAACCATTTTTCAGAACTGGAATAGTTGCTTTTTTACTTTTGCTCATGCCACCACGTGGAACTGGAAAAGTAAATGCTTTGATGAGAAAGCACTGATGTTTACCATGGCTAAAATAATGATATTCAGGGGGAGGGGTTAGGCTGATTCATCACATACAATTAAACCGTAAAGATTTATCTTGCAGAATCATTAGGAAATACGTACTTCAAAACAATATTTTTTACTACCACAGAATTTCCCCCTCCTCCCAATTTTTATTCCAGAATAGTTTGTAATTGTAATCTCTTGGTACTGTAGCACATCCCCTGACCTATTTCAGTGCAAATGCATACATAACCACTTGTTTATTTGTACTTCTACAGGTGTTGGTGCTGTTCAGATATGGGCTGTGGTTAAAGTTTCATAATGGAAAATCTGACAGGCAGTTAACTAATCCATGAGTCATATTTCGTAATAGACTAAAGGTCTCTGATGTTCGACCTTCATTTGATACCCTTGCCATCAGGGAGTTATACATAATCCATCTGAAGAACATTCTTTATATAGATGACTGCATGCTACCCTTTTATACCTGCAGGAATGGGCATGGCACTTACTGAAACAGAGAAGTCTTAATGTATCCCTTTTCACCTCTCTCTCTCTCTCTCTCTCTGTCTATTTGAAGGGCTACAGAAGTGCAGTGCAGGAAACTCACCTGATGAGTGAAGACAGCACTTAGCTTAAATCCTCCATAGGGCCTGCCAGAAAGGTAAAGAGAAGGGTGGGAAGCTGGTTTTGGATTCCATTTACCCTAACCCCCCTGAAGGGATTTCTGATCTGTACAGCTCCAGTAATAAAAGTATCAGTGGGAAAAGTATCAGTGGAACTACTAGTACTAATAGAGCTCTGCTGATTTCACCTGTGCATGGCTCACGTCTGCTTAAGGCAGGCCAGACCAATACAGAACAAAGCATCCTTTTGTCAGACCATCCCAAATGGGAATCCCACCCTTGCTAACACCAGTGGAGTTGAGCCAGCATTAACATGCCAAGGTGTTTATAGGAAGATTTAATGTGGAGAGCACTTGTCTAGAGAATCTATCTCTCTATGTTCAGCCAAAGAATGAAAAAACAACAAAATTGCTTACTAGGGAACCAAAACATTGTCATTTGTGAATTCTCAAGTCCTCCCTCAAAGGCTACAAGGAATCTTGGCATTGCTGCTGTTTCCAAAGCTAAAATAAGGCAGACACATGACTTCAGTAACTGCGTGTGAAGTTTACATACTATGACTCATCGTAATAACCTAAATAAAATCCCAGTGTGCTATTAAAGCTGGAATATGTTTTCCATACTAAATTATTTTAGGTTTGATTTGGCTTCTTTTTTACAGCTGTAGAGTAGTTGAATATCTCAGTGATATAAACTCTTTGCTGTTGCAGGATATAAAGCTCTGGTCTCATGAATGGACATACTGTAAAACACAGCAGAAGGTTGTCTTATTTTTTTTAAGAAACTCTGGCACTAGAACTGTTACAGTAGTGCCAAATGCTAGACAATGAGAGCAGCTGGGAAAACAAATGGAAAGAAGAAAGCAGAGGAAAAGAGTTGCATCTCAAGCTTGAACTTAGGCTATCTTTTCAGGAAACTGACATTTCCAAATAACTATTCTATAATTGTACTGTAAGATACCAGCAGATGCCACGAGTGATGCATGTGAGTTGCCTGCTGTATATGAAGAACCACCTAGTGACAGTCTAGCACAGTGGGAGGGGGAACATGACCAGCCTGATTGTAGGCACCAGTGAGGTTAGTCATCCTGCTGAGTCAGCTGGAGACACAAGCACCTCCTCCAAAGGGTGCTTCTGCCTACTTGTCATCTAACATTAGACAGAAGAAGTTACATGGTATAGGCCTATCATTATGGGCTCATTTGCATGCTCATTTATGCATGAATGTCTTTCTGTTATGTTTCTGGAACTGGCAGTATCTTCATCCTGTCCCAGGTCTGGCAGTCAGCAGGATTAATTATGCATCTTACATAGATTATTTGGATTACCAGATCCACATCTCTTCAATGTGAAGTAAAGCTGATGTTAGACTGGGCAGGGGCTTGCAGTGGGGGTTCTTTTAGGGCTCTCCTTGCAGCCTCTCTCAAGTAAATGCAGGAGGTAAGAAAAGGCCAAAGGTCACAGTAGGATTAATGTTAATGCAGATGTAGCACAGAAATGGGGCACCAGTGGCTGAATTCTGACAAGAAAGTTTCTAAAAAAAGGGCTAGGAGAAGGGAATGGATTACACAGCAGCTGTATCGAGCCCACTGCAAGCAGTCCTACCTCTTCGTCCTACCTCTTCATCCACCTCTGCCTTCAGCTTGCATAAGAATTGATTCTTGCATGGTATTCCAGTGGTGTGAATTCCCACTTACCAGGACATGGTAATTTTTAGCACTCCTTATTTACACAGGTATTGTAAAGTTTCTGTGTAGTCAGTCACAATTTTTCAGGCATCTAGACTGTTCAAAAGCAAGAAGAGTTTGGTTTCTTCTATCTTCACAGATAACTTTCCAAGAAGTTATCACCAGAAGTTTGATAAGCATGCAGTTATCCTTGTCACACTCCATGCAAAATGACAATATAGCTAGAATCAGAAAGTCAGGGTTACTTGTATTTTTGCTCTGATATGTATGTGTATGACTAGTACTGAGATAAACCTGGCAGAAGTGGTGTAGTTTAACTCTAGCTAGTTTAACGCTAGCTTTAGCTTTGGAGGACTTTCCATCCTGTTCAAATGCTTACTTTGTTCCACTGTCTCAGGCCACAATCTCATAGTGTCATCCTTACTCAAAGATTTTTGTTGCTATCATTTAGAGTCCCTGCAGGAAGAAGGGCCCAGCTACACCAAGTCCCACTGGCAGGGTAGAGATGCTGTAACAAAGGTAATGAAGTGCATGTAAAATGCATTACAGTCTTGTACAACTGTTGTCTGATGATCTGAAGGACTCATCTCCCAATTTGGCATGCAGCACCCACTGAAGTCAGTGTAACTATCATCTCCAGCAACTCATCCTGGCATTGGCTCATGATATTCATAACACAATTTTGGTTTAAAGTGCCAAGAGAGAGGAAATGTATTGCATGACTGTTCACAACTCTTGTCGTGAACACTCTGCACTCTTGTTTTGGCTGATATTTTGTCTCTTTCAAAATATTTTTCTTTTGTAAAAGTCATCTGAATATCAGAAGAGAATTTTCCTTCTGTCAATCTTTCCTCTTTTTTATTGCAGTACTAGTTGCAAAATACAGGGACATCGTTACCTGACATTCTTCTCTTTCTAAACAATTCCTGGAACTGAAAATTAGTAAAAAGAGATATACCTCTCAAATTCTTTGTCTAGTGGCTTATTTTCAGCTTTTGACAGTGCTTTCCATGAGCTCAGTTTTACTGCTTTCTCCCTGTTTTGTGGTTCCCTTGCTTGTGTGGAGCCTTTGATGCTGCAACAGTGTAAAGTAAAGCACTGAAAAAAAAGTAAAGTACTGTGACATAAGGACAGGCATTGCCCCAGGGATTCGTGTACTGAAATTTCTTTAAAATTCTGGAAAACTGACCAGCTGGGAGTTGATGGTATTCATTTATAAACAGTTTATGCTAAGAAATCCTGGTTAGTCTCATGAGCAAGTTCTGGCTGAGCAGAAGTGCTAATGACTTTTTTGAAATGAAAAACATTTCTAAGGACAAAAATATCTGGTACTGAAATCTCTCACAGTCATTGTTTACAATTTCTGTGTGATCCCTTTTCCAGATTTATGGTTGCTTGCCATGCCAGCAGTACTTACAACTTTGTAGATTTGTCTTTAATGCTGTAATTAAACCCAGGATGATTTTCATGGGCCCAGAATAATCTGTAATTTTTGGGAGAGCTCTGTCTTTCAAGTGGCCTTGCATAAGATACAATCTTCACTGACCTAAGCATGCAGACACTTATTTTTTTTTATGTACTCACTGATGTTTTCATCAAAGAACCATTTACCTTTGGGGTTATTTCAACCTGATATGTTTAGGTAAAAGTACAATTTTCCCAGCCTTTCTCACAATGTTGTAGCATGTTTAAGTTATCTTTCTAAAATGCTCCTTCTTTTTCTTCTGCCAGTATGCCTCCAAACAGCTTGTCTCTTTTACTCCTTCTACAAGAGTTAAAAACATGTCCTTTTACCATCCTTTCATACTGGTTTTCCTCCAGCATGACATTTTCCATTGCGCTCTCCACCCACTCAGGACATAGGCTGGGGACCCTGCAGTGGCTTCTTAGGATTCCCAGAGCTGAGCAGTCTAAAGACCAAAGCCCTCTTGTTCTTCTTAAATAGGGGATCATTATGTATTTTAAGACCCAAGATCTGATCTCCTACTTTTTCTCTGTATTTTTTGAAGGAGTGGATATTCCTTATTGTACAACAAAAAGATGAGACTGGCATGACACACACATTCAGCAGAAAAGCACTATGGCAATAGTCACTAAGGGGTAGTAGAGGCAGAGAGTTAGGTTCTTAAATGTGAATTTATTCTTATTGGAACATAGCTATTTCTGAAGTCTGAAGTTTCATTAACATGATTCCTCTACGGATAACTTGTCCCTTTAACTTGTCCTTAAAGCTTTTGTTCTGGGAATATTTCATGTAATGAGTTTTGAATCTTGAACCTGTTTGTGCCTGGTAGTATTAATAACCCAGGGCAGAGAATGTTTATATAGTACTGAGCACCATGACAGCTCTTAGAAAATAATGAAATAAATCGCTGGCTTTGTTTCTGTTTAAATATAATGCTTGCCCTCTGTGGATACAGATCTTCTGGATCCTGCTCAACAACCTCATTTAGGTGAACCTGAATATTGTGCCAATTTTATTCCAGCTCCTTTAATGTATGGCAACAGTACAGACAACACGCTGGCTAACAAAGAACTTGGAGTTCCCCATCTAAACCCCTAAGAAAAAGCCAAAGTCCCTGGAACCTGCACTAAAATTATCTACCAGGAGTCTTAATTTTTATGCCCATACACAATTAAAGTAGCAAGGGAAAGGACTAAATGCATCCAAATCAACAGTTACAGCACACAGGAACCACTGAGGTCTAAACTGACTGCTCCATTTCAGACCTCTAGAAGTGTGCTGAAAATAATGAGGGCTGGAAAGTTACTCTGGCTGCTACAGAGGGGATGCCCAATCATAAGAGAGCCAACATGGAACTAGCAATGTGAAGAAAACCCATGCTAGTTTACAGCACTGAGCAGAGAGAAATTGGGAAGACAGGAGCTATTGCAGTCTATGAACTTGGCCTTTGTGACCCACACACATGCAGAAGCTGTGTGTTTTACTTCAGAACACCCTGAAAGCTTCTCAGGAATCCAAGCACTTCAGATACATTTCAGAGAAATCATATCGTGGTTCACTGTGCCTGTCTCACATACATTTTCAATAGAAACATTGAAAATCGTTCCAAGAGTGAGGTGTATACATGTTAAACTTTGAGTATAAGCTGAAGAACATACAGAGCTATGCTAGACTGGTTTCTGCTACAGCCTGGCAAAATACTTAAGAAGCTACCTAATCTCAAGTGATCCCATAAAACCCACTGGTATCTGTGTAGTCTCCTACCACAAAATCAGTCTTAAATTTGTAGGTGAGGTTACTGTATTCTCAGTCTGATTTAATCTCTTTTCCGTCAGGAACTGGCAAAGCTGAGAAATACTTTATGGCTAAATTCAGCAAATTTTATGTGTTTGTGATATTTGTAGTTTCTTATTTTGAATGTAAAATATAAGTAAAGATAATCCCTATAAATAGTAAAATCATCATGTATTTAGTATGGAATGGTAATACGTTGTCGTGGCTGAACTCATGACATACATTAATCACAATCTTTGTAACATTTGTCCACAACTTTGTTACTGCGGAGGGAGCTGCACTAAGGGGCCTTGAGCTGGTACAGAAGACAAGAAAGGACAAAATTCAACTCCAGCAACCAGTGAATGAACAGTTCAGCTATTACAAACTGAAGGTTATGCAAAACCAGACTAAAATGCAGAGTTAAAAGCCTCTGCCAATTCTGGAACAGAAATTTAGTCTGCTGCTACCACTAGGAAGCAATAGAATCTAGGGGGAAATAGGAAGGAATCAAGAAGTGGGGTGAGAGACAAAAGCTATCAGACCATCAGGATGGAAGGTGAATTTCCTGTCTGAGACATCATCAAATGAAAGCTGCATGCCCTGTGCGTTTTGATAGTCCATTGTAAATTATTAGGTCCAGCAGTGGGTCTTTTGGTCAGTTACACATGAGGCCAAGCTAGACAATCTGGATGGTTTAGGATGTGCAGATGGAGTTTCAGCACTGTCTGATGCTTGCTTTCTGCCAGAACTTGTAGCAATATTGAATGGTAAATTGGCAACTGAATAGCAGCAAGCTGGCAGCACAGCAGTTGTAGTGACAGATATATGTGTATCCTGGTAGTGCAAACATGCCCCTTGTCAGCAGTGAATTCTACAGTTTGTGTTAATAGTAGAAGCAACACAAGTGTGTCTGCTTGCCATGGGGGTAGCCAGCAGTCAGGCAGCCTGCATGAATGGTAGTAGGGGGCACTGAAATGAGGAGAAGGTATCATCTGAAAAGAAATCTCTGTGGAAAGGATAAAGGGAGATAACCGTTCTGCATGCCTGGGCTAGTGTGAATTCATCAGGCACCATGTTTGAATGGGAGCCAGGTAATAGCGTGCAAGTAACTCCTGTTTGCTGTGCCTGACCTAAATCCAAGTGTTGCTTTGTCAGGTTTTGTCTGACATGTGTTCTGATTCCCTACTATGTAGTAACACTGCTGGAGACTGGGTGTTAGCATTGGAAACCTGATGATTCAAACACACAAGTATGAAGGCTGTGTTGCAGCAATGGGGAGGAAGTGGGGACATGTGACCTTGCCTTGTATTTTATGGAGGTCAGAGATTTCAGTTCACATTAAAAAAATTCTTATTTAGGGAGTTTCAAAGGATTAAATATAGACCATGTTCACATGCTAGATGGCAGAGTGAGGCTTCGGAAGCAACCCGCTTCCCTGCTGACAGTACTTGTGAGGACATAATGTGGTGTTTGATTGTTTGTTCATTAAATAGTAGTTTTTCAGGACTGACAATATCTCAGAGCCCAGCCATGCAACTCCACTGCCTCCCCATTCCTTGGCAACAGTACCCTCAGCAAGAATGCAAAGCTGGCACAAGTTCTCGAGCTGCCCCAATTCCTTCCTTATCTTCAGTCTCACTGGTTTTGAGGAAGATAGGAGTATTACACAGGGGACCTTAGGGTGATAAGATATGCATCTGCTATTTGAGCCTCTGCCTTAAACTACCCCATTGCCGTGAATAAGTTCCCAGTAGCAAGAAACCAGGAGTTACACTTGATAGGAAGACTGCCAGCTGCCAGCTCTTCTGTGATACCTGCCTCTGGGAATGAGAGAAGTTTCTCTGGTAGGATATCTGTGTGAATACTGAACCCTACTCAGCGCTGCTACTGATGACAAGGCTGAACAGAGCAAGTGCACTCTACCCCCAGATGATGCCAAAGTCTTTCTCAGTAGAATAGCAGGTGAGCTTGGTGTTTAGGGCAGAGCGAGTGATGGTATCGTCAGTGAGAAATAAGAAGACAACATCTTTCTATTTCAAAGATCCATGTTTAAAGCCTACACAAACAAAAAAAAATACATAAAAAATAAGCAGTAATGGAAAAGAGAGTCCACAGGCCAAAAAAGGGATGCCAACAGTCAGCATGGCAAGGGAAAGAATCAACTTTTGGTGTAATCAGGTAAAAAATGCATGAAGTTGCTAAAAAGCAGTGGTTTTGGTACAGCAAGAAACTCTCTCTCAAGTTGTGAAATAGTGGAAGTGAACTCAATTAGCTTGGTGCACATTCATGCTCTTTGCACCAAGCATGGGGTACCATGTATTGTACAGTTAGCCAAGCTGACACACCTGAAGTGCATGTGTAACCACAGTGCAGTGGTTACAAATGCTGTCACTCAAAGGAAAACAAGGAAATACACATAAAACTACCTTTTTGGAGGAAGGAAGAGGGGTGAAGGAGGAGGCGAGAAGGAGGTGGCTGTATCTTGACAACCCCAGCTAAAACTGACCTCCTGTTTGGACTATCAGCATGACTGTCAATTCCCTCACTTACAGAGGATTTCAAGACAACATGACAGATGTGAATTTATGAGAATGTGGAACAGTCTAAATCAAGAAACAGTCTTTGGCTTTAATTAGGCCATTACTCTTGTTCTGCTGAGGGGTTGTCAGAGCTCTGAGGCACCCTGAGAAGCTCGACCTGGGACCCCCACCCTGTCACTGCTGGCCCAGGAGCATTGTGCCTGGGGCTGCCTGGGGCTCCCAGCTAGTCTTGCCATGTGAAACACCCTGCTCCTGCTGCTCCCTGACATATACCTGAAAGGAAGAAACAAAACCATCTCTAAAGCAGAGACTGTATTTATGAATGAACATTGGACTTGCAAAGCAAATTTAAAATCAGTGCTATTGCAGCACCACAGACATGAAATAATAAGCCCAAACCAAACTGTGAAGGAAGGAAAATACATGCTTACAGTACCTGAATCAAAATCTCAGTGTACAGTGTTACAGGCAGAGAGGCTATACAAAATCTTTAGATATTTAACCACCTGTGTGTTTTCCTGTGGAAAAGAAATATACAGATTTGTTTTCCTATGGAGTATTCATTAGTATTCTATTATTGAAGAGTCAGTATTTTTAGCTTAGTGAGCTTAAGATGTATTGTGGTTTGGGTCTCAGAAGTTACCAGCTCTGAGTAACAGAAGAAACAAATGGAGTGTGTTAGGAACTGTGCAGTGATTTTCTGAGATCTTTTATGAACCATCCTCTTTGCTTGCTGGTTGGCATTAAGTGCCTCTTAACTCCATTTCAGGAAGGTGGTGATTAAACTGGGTCGAATGGAAGTGATTAGATTGGATTATCCGTGTCATGGAAAAAACCACTGGAAGATCTAAGAGGGAGTAAATTGCCACACAGATCCCAGCAAGTTCTGCTGGAAGGTGTACAAATTTGCTTTTCTCCCTGCTAAAGAGCTTTGGCACACCCAGGATCTCTCTAAATGACTCAGTCTGAATTTAATTGTTTTCATCTTGGAAATTCCTTAGGACTGGTAAGGAAAGCAGTTGCCCTAGCATCACTTCCACTTGTGTGGCTTACCCCAGGTCTGTCTGTGCCGGACTTTGGAAGTTCCTTGAAGCTGCCTTTACTTAGGGGTCTTTAATGCATAAAACTCTCTTTTCATTTCTGGTGCTAAAAATCACTATGGAAATGTTCAGGTGGACAAAGAAGAATAACACCATGCCTGCTGGGAGGGCAACCTTTGGAAGGTCAGTAAGAGGGCCCAAAATGGAGAAAACAAATCTTGTACTTGAGACTGGACTGAGAATTGTGAACGCATGGGCTGCTGTGGGTGTGCACCAGCACATCTGCAACACCTCCAGTGCTTTGGATTTGCCCAACACAAATGCCCATTGGCCATGAGATGGGTCTATGTATATAGCCTGTAGCAAAGCCAGATGCAGCAGCATGAACCTCAAATTTGCTGTGTGCTACAAACAGGCTCCTGAGAGCCCAGTTCAAGTACTTGAAATCAGCCCTATTCAAGCATCTAACCTATACGGACAACCTGCACATGATTTGTGCAGCAATCCTGAGGTCTGGGGTAGAGCTCAGAGTACACACATACCCTGGCAAGCTTCTCACTCAGCACAGCCCCAATTTAAGGCCACCCTCCATTATGTGATCCTGCCACAGAGAAGCAAATATTTGGGAACTGATATAATTACTAATACATAAGCAGTATTTTATTGCAGGGTTTCCTGTTGGCCAGCAGCCTAGTGGTTGCTTCCTCCTGGTGACATCTCTGAGTGCTCTCTGCATGCCTGGCTCCGCCACTCTATTTTACTGACATCTTCAGCAGACACCATGTCACCAACCCCTCAGTCATAACCCTTCACCCCTCATGCCGCCAGAGAACTGATGGCCCTGGGGGAATAGGACTGAGATGTGTGCATGTGTACAAGCATGTGCATGTGTATCCGCTTGTGCACACAGCTGTGTTTATTTGATGTTGCATATAGAAGAAAAAGAGGATTATTTATGTTCTAATCATGATGTGTTCCCAAGCAAAATATTTTCTGCTCTGATTTATTGCTCTCTTTAGGCCTGCCCTCAAGCATTGTTCTTACAGTTGGAGCCAGTCACATTTTTTCCATTTGGAAATGGAAATCTTAAATGGAATGGCATAGTTAATAAAAAAGCCACAATAGTTTCACTTCTCTATTTTCCCATTTTATGTTTGCTTTCCTTCTCTCATCTTTCTTTTTACCCTTTCTCCTAGTTTATCTCTGGAAAAAAGAAAGCAAAACAGTATCTGGAGAAAAGGCAGAAACAAGTTTTTTCCCCTCATTTTTGTCCAAGGAATTAGAAAAGTTCAAAAGGTTTTACTAAGGAAAAGTCCACATGAAAAGTACCTGTCATTTACTGATTAGCACTGTTGTAATGCTGATCAAAAGTATCCAGCCAACAAACCAAATTAAAAATGGCTGTGCACTATACAGACCCAGCACTTCTTTATAGTGCTTCACAAAGCTTATGCAAATGGCCTTAGAGCTTGGTTTTCTTTTTATCTCACAAATATCAAAAAAGAGAGGTTTTTCCCTACCCCCAGCCTTCTTTTTTTGGATGACTTCTCAGAGAACCAACAAAATCAAATTAGTTTTGTGGGCTGCTCTTAGAAGATACAGGAGAAAGCAGATCTTTAACAGATTGAGTTTTCCTCCCATGTGTATTTTCTCACTTTTGATTCAAACAATCTCAGAAGAGTTTTTACACAGTCTGAATAAAAATTCTTTTAAAATCCTGGTTAAAATTTCCACTTTTTAATTACCCTCAGTAGCTTAGGATTCATTTCTGGTTTGAGGCATGAAATCCCTTCAGCTCTATTGCCTACATGGCAAAAAGACCAAGAACAAAGCAGAGATTATGAAAAAACAAAAACAAAAACAAGAAAATAATGACATTTTCTTTTTTAAAAAAGCTCATCTATCATTATGCCATAACACCCCCCCCAAAATACCAAAACTATACACTTTTTTCCTCCCTTGTGCATCTCATCTATCAAGCAATAAAAAAATCCTGTGCTATTGTATTTGGTTTCTAAGCTGGATGCTCAAACTACAGTGGCTGTAACCTCCAGGGATGTTGTCACCAAACAAATGTTGCCATCAAACAAATGTTGCCATTAAAGTGTTAGTAGGAGGTCCATTAGGAAATGCAAAGAGAAAAACAATTTTTTGTGGGGTTTGGTAGGAAAAGCAACTAAATGTGGCAGTACAGCTGGGTGCTCTTAAATTAGAAATCTTTAGGAGGTCTCCCACACATCCCTGTAAGATTGCAAGTTTGAGCTGTGCATTGCTGCAGATATGCTTCACCTTCTCCAGCTTCTCTATCTGTGTCTTGCTAAGCTTTGCTGTGGCTGTAAGCCTCTCCTAGTTAACTCCCCAATGGCTTTCTGGGCAGTGTCTCATTGCTCTTCCATCTCTCCTTCCAATTCTCTTAGCTCCTCAGCATGGTTTCAATACCACATCTCAGCTGCTCAAGAATGAAAATTAGCTCAGCAGATTTCTCCCCTTCTCCATTAGCTGCCCCTATTATTTATCTCATTAAGAAAACAAGCTGGTCCAGATGTGTAACTGAAACAACACATTCTTTTTCTTTGACATTTCTTTGCATTGCTCTTGTCTCTGGGTAATTTTACTGTTGTTTTACAATACAGGTGGAAGGTAATCTTCCAACATACAGTGTTGCTTGGCCCCAAATCTGGTGGGTTTGCAGTGAAAATAATTTTCAGAAACCATGGTCATAGTCCAGTTTGAGAGGACTAGCACAGTATTTGAGAACTTCCTTGCAAGGGCTAGTCCACAAAGGCCATGTTCTGCAAAGGCATTTTAATGCATGTGTTATGCCTGTATCTTAAGCACATGTAGCTTACATACACGTAAGCAACTGGAGTATCTCACCAGACAGGTGGACATTTTTTCCAGATCCAGTGGATAGCTGGCTATATCATTTGAGATAATGAAAAAAGAGAAACAGTTCCTCTCTTATTTGACAATGGACAAAGCAAGTATCTTGCATAATAGGAATCTAGGGAATACCTACCACAATTACTGTGCAGGCTTTGAGGTTGCTGCACAAAGAGAATTATTATTACAATGTTTAGTGGGAGGAATAGAACAACCATCAATTACTATTCTCCAGTACCTTCCCCACTAAGGCTAAGATTAATCTTGATTTGAAACTAGAATAAAGCAGAACTCTTGTCGCACCCGTTGTTGTGGAACAGGAAAGATCTTCAGAAATCAGGTGCTGCGGGCTAAAGGCCTCTAGAGGTCACCAGAGCCTAATTAAAAAGCATTGCTAAATCCATCTGTGAAATGTAAATTGCTTTGTTTTGATTGGGACTTTCCCCCTCTGCAGCGCTGGGTCTCCGCTCTAGCCAGGAATCCAGGCTGTCATTAGATGGCGATTAACATAAAATGCTTGCAAAGGAGAGTCTCCTGATTGATATCGTTTCCTCTGCACATGGTTCCAATGTACCTAAGCGCTTCTGTGATAAAACCTGTCCTGGCACAGCTGGAGCTCCTTGTGTCCCACAGGCAAGAGCTTTGCCACACTTTTGCAAACCCAGGGAATGCCATGAGCATTACCAAAGTGGGAGGGATGCCCGTTCTCTCTCTTGTGTTGAACTCAAGTGGGAGCACAGGCCCAGCATGAACATTAGGTAACTAGCAAGGACTTTTCTGTGTACATTTTTGCTTTGCAAATTACGGTCTGCAAACACAGGAAACCCTGTAAATCATAAGGTTTCCTTTCAGGTCACCCAGTGCTATGTCTACAGGGAAGGTTTACAGAAAAGCTACAATTTAATTATGATTAAGGGGTTGTCATGAGGCCAGAGTCCTCATCTGTTTCATGCAAGAGCAGAAGAGAAAGTTCAAGTAATTTTCCTGGAGCTCTTTCCAGTGTTTAGGAATGAGACAGGCTGGGGGGGGGGGGGGGGGGAAGG